>JAMZAV010002599.1:0-167230 GCA_024449915.1 Sweltsa coloradensis
GGGAGGATAGCATAGAAACCTTCCCTATGAAAAATGCATATAAATGTGCCAAGTTTCATGGAGATCGGATAAAAAAACGAATGTTTCCTCTTGAGGCCCCCGATCACCACGTGGAGGAGTTACAACAAAATGGATAGCAAAAAACCTTCCCCGTGAAAAAATACATTTATGTGCCAATTTTTTTCTTAGGGGATATCGGATGAATGGGGTATGTGGGATAAATCGGTTAATTAGCTAATAAATTAATCAGCGATATTAACCGCGGTTAACCGATTACCGAAATCCCAATTGTAAGTACAGTACATTTTGACAACGCTGGGTAATCATTTGGGCCCGCTGCCACCACGGGGGCTTGTGGTTTCCCTACGAATAAAACTTAATCTGTATCAATGGGCCTGCCATAACGTCATCAATAACATATCTGCGACCTGCGGCTGCACTACACTACTTTTCGAAAAACATTGTTGATTTTTTCACTTTATGTGTTGCAGGCACCGATCACCACGTGTTACAAAAAAATGGATAGCATAGGTACCTTCCGCGTGAAAAAAGACATATATATGCCAATTTTTTATCTAGATCGGATGAATGGTGTAGTAATGCATAAATGACAAACATACCGACATACCATTCGTTTTCATATTATTATAGATGGATAAATGTAAAAATATATTTGATTTAATTTATTAATAAGATGGTAATATTTTTAGATATGCTTCTTTCAATTTCAACATTACTGTCAATATAAACAAAGATAATTTAAGGTTATTGTTGACATAAGATTTATTTGATGGAAAACTTTTAATATTCTTACAATCTTTTGATTATGCAATGAGGAATGAATAAATGAAAAAATATATTTGATTTGATTTATTAATAAGAATGTTATATTTTAGATATATCTACTTTCAATTTCATCTTTTTTTTTCAATATAAAACATAGATTAATAGGTTATTTTTTACAAAGATTTTTCAAGTTGATGAAATACATGTAATATTCTTATAACCATTGATTATGCAATGTATATATGTCAGGTAAAAAAAACAAAAATGCTCTTGAAGAAATATACTACTACTTCATTTTAGTAAAATTATGATCTCTTTGACTAAAGTGTGAGCAAGTTCACCCAAGCTCGTTTGCCAGTTGCAGTACTTGTTTTAATATTATTTATGATTTTGCTTGATTTGTCTTTGATGATTGTTAATTTATCTTTAAGATTAAACTGGAAACGTTGGTTGAAATAATAAACATACTCTGATAAACGCAAACTTAATTATGACATTATATTATTAATAAAGGCTGTTGCATCACCTTCTAAACGATATTTTAAAATCAAAGGAAGATTACTGCAATCTTATCTAGCTGAGAGAGATGCGACACGGTGCTATCTCAACGCAAACATGACTTATTGCAACATTTTCGAATATTGCAATCACTTCATTTATGTAGTTAAAGCAGACTTTGCTTTGAAGTCATGATTTATCCGCCCCCCCCCCCCCCCTTCAAACCACCGCCACGATTTGGAAATTTATGGTTTTACATCATTGCAAAGAACAGCCCGCTTTGCAACGTGTGGGAACGAACAAAAACATCGTGGCGGGCGCTAGGATACAGGGTAGAAGATTTTAGTCTTTTTAAAGCCCGGACCGGTTTGTCTTCTAAGGCCGCTTCGCAACGTGTAGCACAATCGTCGGTCACAGAGGCTTCGAAGGCTAAAAAGGTTCAAGGGCTTAGGAGACCGGGCTTTAGAATACGCGCCTTGACTAATGTATTATCATATGGAGCGGCCATATTGGAGATTCAAACATCGGCCATGTTGTAGGAGCAAATTCTATATTTACGGCAAACATGCCTTGTGCGTTGCGTTTAAGTGCACAAAACGACTTCTCAATGCGCGAAATCTTTCCACAGATTAGTAATCGTGTTGTTTATGTAGTTTTACAGTAAGAAAAACCTTAAAATTAGTCCAACTTCACTTCTCAACACCTGGCAGGTATGCATCCGCTATCCACTCGAAACGTAAAATAGAGATAATAATAATAATACATTTTTGTAGGATGCCCCGCTGTAGGGTATACACATCAGATTTAACCGGTGTGACCTTCTTCAGTGTGACTTACTGGGTATATAGCAGATAGGACAATTGTGAAGGGATGTCCGAGGGCTATTTAAGAGGACTCAATCCCTTGCATTCGCATTAACGACTGAGGAAAACCTCGGAAAAAACCTTCAGTCAGGATTGCCGGTCTCGACGGGATTTAAACCCGGGACCTCCCGAATCAGTCAAGAGCTTAGCGCTCGAGCCAACACTGTCGGTCTTAAATAGATATCGATGGTTGATACTCACTGAGGATGTGGATTTGGCGTCAGTGACGGACACGGTGGCTCGGTGGCTCAGCCGAGACTCCCGGTCTTCCAGCCGGCTTGCTGACGAGATCACGTTGACGTCACGCACGGCCATGGGAGAAGCTGCTGACGACGCGTGAACTAGGGCGCTCCAACCGGGTAGGTCACATTGCGCAGCCTGATATTGTGAAAACATAGATCACATTTTGTTGTTAGTTTTTACTAATGTTATAGGAGAATAGGAAATGATAATGACGATAGTGACAGTAACCATAAAATTATAAGTTTTAAAGTAAATATTTTAAATGTAACTTCAATCTGATTTTATTTAACGTAAATAGGTAGAATGCCAATCGGTTGGAGTAAATTGGTGTGAGATAGGATCCAACGACTTAACTTCGAAAAGTGATGGTGGCTGCTGATCAAGAAATTCATCAGCTACCAACACTTTTCGAAGGTAAGCCGTTGGATCCTGTCTCACACTAATATTAATCTGACTAAATATTTACATCGAATGTGAAATTTTGAATGTTCTATTGTCATATTATGGAATATCTCTATAATATAATACACACTTACCGTAGGTTTAAGATATACACGTAAACACTGCTGTCAAGCGAACTAATAATTGTGTAGTCACCACACTAGCCTAGCGAGGGCCTGACACAGCTGTGCTACTAGGATGTTCAACTATTGGTCAGTGGATACAATCCATCTTAAACAAAGTGTGATGAATCTACTTTGCTGTGGCCTAGGCAGACGGTAACCTCTTCGCCGCTCACACCTTGAATGTTGGGACGAACTAGATAGCAAGTATAACGATGTATTTGATCCCGTTCTTATCTTGAGTCTAAATTCGAAGAATCAAACTGAAAAAAACATTATTGTCAATAACAGGTGAGATAAGCCCAAAGTCTAGAGATAGTATGTTGTTAGTTGTGAAGGAAGGCCTAATCTCGCGAATGTCGAATTAATATTTGGTTTAGGGGCGCGTCAAATGTTTGGTCAACCGACAGTGTTGGCTCGCGATTCTGATCAGGGAGGTCCCGGGTTCAAATCTCGTCGAGACCGGCAATCCTGTCTGAATGTTCCCCTAGATTCTCCTCAGTCGTTATAATGGCAATGCAAGGGATTAACTCCTCTTAAACAGCCCTATAGGATATCCGTTCACTAATGTGCTTTTTTTTAAAATAAAAATACCTATAGTTAGGCACCTGAAGAGCGGATGCATTGCACCCTGGGACAGGTTTTCTACGAAACGTTTAAAAAAATATAAATGATATTGGTTATAATTTATTTATTAGCCAAGGGGATGGAAGAAGTAAATGCCCAGCTAGACAGCTTCAGCCATGGACAGGGATATAGAAAAGGAGGGGAGTTTCTCAGGTAGCGAACGTCGTCGTTATAGTCATCACCAGATTCGTCGTTGTCATCGTCGGGTAAATCGTCAAGAGGGAGGGGTTGTCACGGACGACGACAGACAGGATACTCTTCTACTTTCGCTTAGAAAAATTCCTAGCTGATGTTCAGTGCTTAATTTGTGAAACAAATTGGATTTCATCCATATTTTATTAACATAAACCTACTCTCTAACAATGTAATTATATAAACAATCTGTTTCACAAATGTACAGTATTACCAACATACAATAGCTATGATTAAACAGTGATGTTGTTGTAGTTGACAAACACTACATCTTTCCCCCGCAAGGGAAACTGTTATCATTTCTTGAAGTTGTGTATTGGTCCCTTTGAAACGAGTCGAGATGAACGACGCAACTCTTTCGGTGGAGTCTCCCAGCACGGCTCTCTTAGTGGCGTCACCCGGGACGATTCTTCCGCTGAGGCTTCGTGTACCACTGGTAGACTCACTGAATGTGTGAATGGAGTGTGGCCATCGCTCTCTTCCTCCAGGTTCACGTAGTTCCAAAAAGTTAACCGTGTTTCCGCTTACAAGTAGCACCCTGAGGAGATTGGACTGCAAGCTGGTTCCCATGTCTTGCTGTGACCCGGTACTGCGAATCCTGACAGTTTGGGTCATGTTTGTCGTGAAGGTCTTGCCTCAGCAACACAGAATCTCCAACTTGGATGTTACAGTCTTTTGCTCTCCTTGATTGGTCGGCATACTCCTTGGTTCGGAACTTCGACAGGCGGTCACGATCCTGTATTTCTTCATCGAGTGGAGAATGAACGTTAGTTATGGGCACTTGAAGAGATTTGTCGCGAATTTCCCTGCCGAACATAAGCTTTGCAGGCGAAACTCCTGTAGCAGCATGCGGTGTAGTTCGATACGATAAAAGATGCTCTCGAAGCGCATCCTTAAAACTCCTACCCTCAGTTCTGGCAATTCTTACCACTTTCAAGATTGAATGGTTCTGTCGTTCAATCTCCCCGTTAGCTTGACCGTATTTCGGAGTGGTTAGGTGAAGTTTGATGTCTAATGTCTTACAAAAATTGTTGAAGCCTCCACTGGTAAATTGAGTGCCATTGTCTGCAGTTATAACTGCCGGAATTCCGAACCTGGCGAACAGATCGCTCAATAAGTCGATAGTTTTGCTAGATGTTATTTATGCATAAATTCTACCTCATAGAATCTGAGAAGTATCCACTACAACCAGTAGATACTCTGTTTCTGTCAGCTTCAGAAAATCCATGGTACATGTTGAAGGGTATTGCGGCAATTCCGTAGAGCGCAGCGGTTCGGGTGGATCATGAAAAAAATAAAAATTGAAACCTGGCATGACTTCAGTATTCTCGGATTTTTATCGGCAAGGCCACCAAACCTTGGTTTAAATTTTTTTCGTTTTTAACCCAATCCCTGGAGCCCCTCATGAGCAATTATAGAACTTGTTTACGTAAACTTTTAGGTACTACTATGCCAGCCCCCCCTTTCCCTAGTAGCACACGGAATTTAGTTTATCCAGGCCCCCAGCCCGTGCGCCATCCCATGGCAAAATTGAAAAGGGCCATACAAAACCATCACGATCATGACTAGTTAAGCAGGGGTTATTGTTAGGCCCATTTTGACGATTTTTCCACGGAATGGATTAGGGATAAGGTTTACACGGCCCATCACGAGCACCACACGGGAGGGACAGTGGCCATGGCAACCACCGGCACAAAAAACGAACGCCCAGCCGGCTATTGAGCGTGGCAAACCCCCTGGCCATAAAACGACGCGCCACAGCCTTTTAGGAGCATGGCAATCACATGGCGCTTACACGACGCGCCAAGACCCTGTTTGAGCATGGCAATCAAGGCACATACACGACGCGCCACAGCCCGGGTAGTAGGCTGGCAAACACATGGGACATAACGACGCGCCACAGCCGGTAGTAGAGCATGGCAATCACATGGCACATACACGACGCGCCACAGCCCGGCTAGTAGGCATGGCAACCCAAAGGCACATACACGAGGTCCACGGCCCGGCCCAAAAGTGCATGGGAATAAGTGGCATAACGGGCGCCCACAGCCCGGCTAGTAGAGCATGGCAAACCCCGGGAATAAAAACGCTCCACTGCCCGGCCAAAAGTACATGGCAATCACTGGCACAACACGACACTCCTCAGTTGGTTTGTGGTGCAAAGGGAACCACCTGGCGCATAAAACGACGCGCCACAACCCGGCTAGTAGAGCAAGGCAAAACACATGGCACATACACGACGCCCACAGCCCGGCTAGTAGAGCAAGGGAATCCATGGACATACACGACGCGCCCCAGCCCAAACCAAAAAGTACATGGCAAACGCATGGCATTACACGACGCGCCTATTTTTGGTTGTGGTGCATGGAATCGCTGGCACTTTCACGACGCGCCTCAGTCTGGTTAGTGGGGGCTGGCAATCGCATGGCACATACACGACGCGCCTCATCTGGTTTTGGGGGGTGGGGTGGGGGGGAATCGCTGGCACATATACGACGCACCTAGTCTGGGTGGTTCGGCAATAATGGCACTTACACGACGCGCCACAGTCTGGGTTAGTGGTGCATGGCAAACCATTGGCGCATATACGATGCGCCTGGGCTGGTTTTGTGGTGATAGCAATGCCTGGCACATAAAAAAACGACCTGAGTCGGCATGGGGCATGGCAAAGCATGGCCCATACAGAGCGCCACAGCCTGGCCAGTAGTGTTTTGGAACCACCCGGCGCATAGACGATTTTTGGCCACAGCCTGGCTAGTAATGCATAGTTTATTATGGCAATATACGACGCGCCACGCCTGGCTAGTAGTGCAGGTTATTACATGGCACAATACGACGCGCCAAAGCCTGGCCCCTTGTGAAGGGGAGCCACATGGCACATACTTTTGGCCACACATGGGCCCGTGTGCATGGCAAACGCAAGCACATACACAATGTGCCACAGCTTGGTTTTAGACAGGAATCACTTTGGGACATACCAAACCGCCACAGCTTACCGATCGATAGTGGGGCTATTCTCCGCATTAGAGAAAATATTCATTAAATAATTACAATAATGTATTTTGCCCCATTAATTGTCATTGTTAGCTAAGTTGTATACAAACGGTGCGTAATTTTGGGGGGCAATATTTTTCGTTTCAATTATAGCAATTAAAACATACTACAATTCTGTAAGTATGAAACCAATTGCACGACGGGGACCTTTTACACTTGATTTTGATGGTCTTTAACTTAGGAAAAATTTTTAGTACTCTGGTCTTTTCTTCCCCCAGGAGAAAAAAATATGATCTTTTTTACCTCATACATTTGCTCCAACATGACAAGGGTGTCAGGGGTATTATCGTACATTTGCGCCCCGAGGGAAAAGCTCCATGGGCAGTACCACGCAGCCATGCAGTGCCATGTTTAAAAATCATCCTGGAAATGTTTGTACTCGCGGCCAAAAAACTTTGCAGGCCCTCGACGAATGTTGGGCAGGGCCCATGCGCGATCAACGGCAGGCCCGTGCGCGATTACCACGCTTTTTAAGAAAAGTGGGCTGGGTATTTTACGCTTCCCATGCTGTGCCATGTTAAAAAGTCCCCATGGGTTTTTGGTTGTACTCGCGGTAAAAAACGTTCCCTGGCCCAGGACAAAGGAGGACATGGCCCATGCCGATAAGTGCATGGCCTTGCGCGCTAAAACGTGCGGGGCCTTGCACGCCAAAGGGGCTGGGCGTTGCGCGATTACCCGCATGGGCAGAAAAGTAGGCATGGGAATTTAAGAAACCCATGCATGTGCCTTTTTAAAAATCGCCCATGGGTTTTGGTTGTACTCGGGGCCCAAAAAAACGTTGCATGGCCCCAGGACGAGAGTGGGACAGGGCCCTGCGCGACTTTCACGCATGGTATGACAAGTACGAGTACCTTGTGTCCTGCAGGGCAAATTGGCGCAAACCCATGCAAGTGCCATGCAAAAAAACCAGAGGGTTTTTGGGTTGGACTCGGGGCCCAAAAAGTTGCAGGCCCATTACGAGTTTTGGGGATGGCCCATGCGCGGACGTTAGATTACCCCCATGGCCCATCAGGGGCATTTGACGGGGTCTGGGGTGAGCACAATATCGCCAACGACAAAAAACTCTTTTTTATGTTTTGTTGGGTTTAAATTCTTTGGGCCAGTTTTCGTCCTATTGCACGCTTAAGCTCAATAATCTCAGGATCCGGGCGCCCCTTCTGAATTTCTATTAGATTCAGCCCACGGACAGAAACTTCACCACTGACGAATTATAGAATCAAATCCGCCTTAGGTGGGTGCAAGGATTTTTGTTCTTGGTTCTTTTCTTCTTTTTTCTTTTGTTCTTTGGTTTTTCTTTTTTGGGTTTTGGTTTTTTTCCCTTAAAAACATTTCGATATTTTTCCCTGATAGAGGTAATGTCTCTGAAGAGGATCGAGATTCTCAATTGTGGGTAAACAGTCCAGTTTTGAGTATACCCAAATTCACGAGCAGTCTTAACACCAAAAAAAGGAAATTTCCCTTTTCCGGACGCAGCAACCCTAAACTTGCTTGACAACTGGCCCCATTGTCAAGTTCCACATTAGCGTTTCCTTACCCCAAAAGTTCAAGAGGTTGTCACTGCAGTAAGGGAAAATCCCCTTTAGTGCGCGACTTCCCAAACACTTAATACCATTCACTTACAGCTTTTTCCCGGTGTCGCGGGCTAATTTTACAGCATGCCCCCGAGCGATCCCTTATGTTTAGTTTCACCCACCAACATTTCTGAATTAGTTCCCCACCATGCTTAACGATTAAAACCATTTTCCCCAATGCAAATGAATGGCCTTGTTCGTCAAGTCCAAATCAAACTCATTTGAATCAGACTCCACTTGACGACTATCTCTTTTTTGCCATGTGATCTTTTTTGCGGACCCCCTGACATTCTGTTGATTTTTACAAATCGCTATATTTTGTGACTCTCGATTCTCTGCCTCCTTGGCCAGGACTTAACCTGCTTGCGAAGCCCACTTTCCCACCCCGTTGCAAGATTGCCTTTGCTGGACACATGTCGTCGCCGGAAAATGTCCACTGTAAACCCCTTAAAGCATTAGGTTTTAAGCTACCAGTAGACTTTTTATTTGTATAATCTTTGTCACGGGATACAGTAAGCCTAGCAACAGCCCCTTCTATCTTGGCTGCCTGAAACTGTGATGCCTCAAGAGTTGAGGCCAAATCGAGGGCCTTGACTAATGTCAGCGAGTCACCCTCTTGTAACAGTTTAGTCCTAAGCTCCTGAGACATGCAAGTATAAATAAGCTTGTCGATCAAAGCCTTATCCTCGGAATAGTTATCGAAACCACAGTATTTACTTTCGCCACGCAAACGTGAAACAAAATGCGCTGCCGTTTCACCCGCCTGCATAGCTAACTCGCCGAACTTATAACGAGAAAATGTGCGATTAGTTTTCCCACTAAAAAACTTAGTCAGGGAATTCTTGCACCTGACAAACACATCGTCATTCCCTCTAAAGCGTCTGCCTCACCTGCTACTGAATTAAACTAAATGTCTTGAACTTGTTCACCAACTCTGTCAAGAAGCATTCCTCTCTTGACCACGGCTTTTGTAACGCCTTCACTGTCAACGTAAATCTCAAATCGTTGAATCCATCTCTGCCACCGCTGTCCGATGGACGAGCTATCTGTATCGATGCTAAACACGTCTTTTGGATGTTCAGACATCGTAACTGACCTTAATTTAATACAAAGTTATAATACACGTGATTTAACACAACACTTACTTACATTTCTGTTCATTAAACTGTATTGAAACAATAATTATACTTAATGATCGTCGCCAATGAAACAAATTGAATTTCATCCATATTATATTAACATAAAACTAAACTCTAACAACGAAATAATATAAACAATATGTTTCCAAAAATGTACAGTATTACCAAAATACAATAGCTATGATTAAACAGTGATGTTGTTGTAGTTGACAAACACTACAATTTGCAATGAAAATGTTAACGCAATCACAGAAGGAACTTTATATCTATGCTTTACAAACTCCCCACCACCACCGCCAAAATACCATTTTGTCAACAGTCTTGTTTTATGTTCCCAAATACACTGACTTTTCCAGGTTTTCCAAATTAAAAACCGTATTTTATCGTCCTGTAAATTTGGGTGATTGAGGATATAATTTACATGTTTTCCTTCAACGTTACGATTGACAATGACAGTACAATAAAATTAGGGCCCAGGGACTCAACCTCAGACCTTTTTATTAATTGATATTGATTTGGTGGGTTTTAGAGATTTTTGAGGGAAAATAAGTACATTCCAGAAATATACCATTAGGCCTATGGTAAACAACAACAATGCATACAAAATCTTTGTAAATGTCAGCCAAACCTTACACACTCAAAATCACATTTGCGCATTCTTAATTCATAAACGTTTAGTGGCCCGTAACAACATCCTTGAAGTGCTGGGCATATTTATTTTGCAACTAATAATTATTTAAACCTAATATTTCACCAAATTCTATTTTTCCAATTAATTTAAACGTAATAGTTCATGTTTTTTTTAACATACTCAGAAATAAAATGTCAATATACGTACAAGACCTGATTATTCATCTATTTGGTCACCCAAAGTCAGTAAGCTTCGACCGAAAATGATCATTTTCTATGACTTGTGGGGGGTGAAGTTTATAACTTAAATGAACAAATTGGCCATGTACGAGAGATAGTAATTTAGTTATCTATCAGAGGAAAAACAGAAATAAAATATATTTATTTCCCTGTTCGTAGTTTGAAAAGTACGAAAGGTAATGTACATGTGACAATCGGACTGGTGTTTAAACCGCCCCCAAAGCCCCGTCAACTTTAGAATTTAGTGTGTTTTGTTATTAAATGTAATATATATTTTTGTCTTCATCCGGCGAGAAACATATACTGCGTTGTATGGAACTGATTCTCGAGATTTGTCTCCTACAGATATTAGTATGACCAAATGACTTAGACAGCCGAGCCCCAGCAAATGATTTTACTTTCTCTATTTGCACATTATTATCATGATGAAAGAACGCTACTCTATCTAAAATAAATAAGAATAAAGGTTGATTTGGTGCTATGTAAACAAATCACATAATCGCACACAATATTTGCTTAGCTGAGTAGACTAGAGTTCAACGAGAGTAATGAGACGATTGGTTAAATGGGAGCAGTACAATCCTAGATCCTTGCATTGCGGAGAATCAAAATGATAATCTACAGAATGTGATCACATATTAATGCAACCTTAATTTCCGGCGTTTGGGGCGCCGTTTCGAAGCTAAGTAAAGTAGGAGGACGCGGATTCGAATCCTGCACTAGGTGGTTTTTTTTGTTGTAATTATCCTCCAATCTCATATTATATCACCGGTCATTGACTTGAATAGCAAATTCACAATAATAATGACGTTAAATGACAATCATTACCATTTCTTATAACGAATATTATAGTATTCCCTCGGGAATAATTTGGACAAATGTAAGTAAACTAAAAAATAGCAGGTTGTGTTAATGTTATCTGATGACAAGCACATCCGGTGTCCGATCCAGATTACCTCCACTACTTGCTTCGAAGCAAAGACGATCAGATTTCGCTAGGGAGCGCCACCAAATAGAGCCAAAAGTGTGCTTTGCAAGGCGTTCGTTCATTTCGTCCTACGTCTTCATTTTTAAACTGACAGGATTAAGTTTGTTATCATAATCAAGAAGGTTTTGTGACTTTGATTTGTCAATGTTTGCTCTCAGGTCACACTAAGTCAGCAAACTTTGACTTTGATGGACTATGGACTTTGAGGACTCGTGAATAAAAAGTTATGGCTTAAATGACAAAAATGACAACGTGCGAGAAATAGGAATTAAGTTTTCTTTCAGAGGAAAATCATAATTAGAATATATTGATTTTCCTGCCCGTAGTTTGAAAAGTAGAAAAGTACTGCACATTACACGCTCAACGAGGTGTTTAAATCTCAGCTAAGTCTAATAAATTGTTCGTGTGGTGTTTTTATTTAATATATCTAGCTGACCAAACATCTTGCTTTTGAACATGTATTTATTTATATACGTACTAGCTTACCCGTCGCGCTTTGCTGCGACGTATACCAAAAACCCGTACGGTGTCGAAGTCAATTCATTGGTGAGTCCTCTTTGCAGGCACCGATCACCACGTAGAGGATAGCATAGAAAATGCCAAGTTCCATGGAGATCGGATGAATGTCGTAGAATATATATTTAAAAACGAATGTATCCTCTTTGCAGGCACCAATCACCACGTGGAGGAGTGGCAACAAAATGGATAGCATCGAAACCGTCCCCGTGAAAAATACATATATAATGCCAAGTTTCATGGTGATCGGATGAATATTGTAGTCTGTATATATGAAAACGAATGTATCCTCTTTGCAGGCACAGATCACCACGTGGAAGATTTACAAACAAATGGATAGCAAAGAAACCATCCCGTGAAAAAATACATATATGTGACAAGTTTCATGGAGATCGGATGAATGGTGTAGTAATGCAGAAAGGACAAACACACAGACAGACAGACAGACATACATTTGCACAATTGTTTTTATTTATAAAGATAGATAGATGATTTAATCAATTTCAGCTATGATGTGATATTCATTGCTTTAAAGCAAGGCTCTCTCACTCAAATATGAATTATACTACGCTACGCGCTCACTCAGTGGTGTTCGGATCTAGGACATAATCATAGGGGAACGATTCGCGCGTTCATGTACATTAGTGGGACATGCAGGGGGTTTCCATTTATTGCGCCGAAGTTGAATGTTTTGAATATCTGATTTTTATAGTGCATTTGGTGCGCTTTTTTTTTTAAAAAAGTGATGGGCTGAATGCAATACCGAACAATGTAGTTTTTGTGTCAATTTTTTTGTCCTCATTATCGAGCTTACAATTCACATCATACGTGCTGAACCAAGCAGCCCTTGTAGCTCAACAGGCCCTGCCCTGCTGTAGCGAGCACAATCACATCCCGATCAACTTCACTCCACAACTCCACACACAACTTCACTCACTCCCCATCCGCCATACGTGAATATCATACTTTCTAGGGTGGCCTTTTATATATTAACTATTGAAATATTATGTCATTCGCTACGCTGTTTGCACAATAGTATTATAAATTATTATGGTATACCGTATATGCCTATTATATAATTTATTTAATTTTTAAAGAATCATGGGGCCCCTGAGCTTACGTCACTCAAATACAGGCTACCTCAGAACGTTATTGCAAGAAAACATATGCCATTATTTTACACACAACAAAGATAAACCGAACTTTTTATCATATAAGGATTTCCACATTCAACATAATTAGATATTAATTGTAAATAAATTACACCTGAATACAAAAAATAACAATCCAAAAAAATTAGATGTGATTTAAGACTCCGGATAATATTTATTATTATTATTTATTTTCAAAAAGCAAAACACAGACATATTGACAAGTTGATGGTGGAAGGGAAAGGGCTGGGCCCCATTATACAATGTGCCCTACCACCATTTTATAACTAGATTCACAATTACTTCTTAAAAGCACTTTCTAGTCTCTATAGACTATTTATATTAGACACTAACAATTATAACTTTACATCTATGCCTCAAAATAGTCACACAAATCACAAATACGTATTACAACACTATTATTAACAAATAATATGTGGTGCACTTTGCGGAAAGGGGCCTTAGGGTGAACTTTTTTGAAATTTGTTTTTTCAAGTTTCATTTTGTTAGAAGAACGTGTTTTAAACATTTATCAATTAAAAAAAAAAAAAAAAAAACTTGGAAAATGAAAAGGTTTTACATTTATAAGAAATTAGTTTAAAAAACAGTTTCTGAGATAAATGCATTAAAAGGTTGTATACTTGAAAAAACACGCCAGGGAAAAACACCATTAAAAAACTTAATTTGAAGTTTGAACGTCGTTACTATACAACTGCCAAACTTTTAATTGTAGTAAATTTAGTTGTTTTACTCATTGTAAAAAAAATCTTATTTTATGTTATTAAGCATGTAATAACAATATATTAGCCCCAGAAAACAAAAACCAAAAAAATTACATAATTTCTTATTTTTATTTTATTTTTCTTTCACCATTATTTGAACAACAAGCACAACAACAAGAATGAAAAACAACAAGCATGAAAAAGACAAAAATCGAAATTTCACGCGCTATAAAGTTGCTATTCGATTAACTCCCAATTTTTGTTTTCACCCTAAGGTCCATTTTTGCGAAGTGCATCACATATTTTAAATTATATGTAAATGTAATTATGATATCACATAGTTCAACTTTATTTATTATTTTTTATATGATATATATTACATTTCAAAGATCGCGAACAAAATCACGAGAAGAGAGAGGCATTGATCTGTTACACACCTAAAAAATATATCGTAGTTTATAAATGCGTTGAGCACATATGCAAGTGTTATATACACTCGTAAGTTACAATTTATACTCTTAACATAGACTAAGAGTTCTTATGCTCTCTCAAAAAGACCAAACGATTTCGGTATTTGAACCCACACCTCTTGGTTTCGTCAGCTGGTTACACCCTATAACCTCTTGAGCCAAAGACACGAATTTTTCTTGTTGCTCTGGGTTTTATTTTAGGCCCCTACTCTAATCTAGCCTACTTATTAAACACAAGCCGAAGGTTCTCGGTTTTGAACCCCAGTCGGGTAAAACTTGTTTGTCTAGCTTTTATTTTAAGGCTAAGAGCCTAATCAGTAATCACTCTTTGCGATTAAAAGTTATCTACCAAAGAAAACAATTAAAGTGTATAATATTAGTAGTATCCTGGAATTAAAGCTCTGCTGTTGTTGAATTGTTTATGATTGTGTCTTGTGAAACAGATAAGTGTCTGATGTAATTGATAGGTCGATTTGAACAACAATGTAGATAAATTACATGCGTTACACTCAGTGGTAAATAATATTGTCATGTTATTAGTCAGGGACAGATATCTTGCACCTTATACGATGGCCAGCTTTGATTCTATTTCTGAAATCGATTAAGTATAATATACATGTATGTATATATATATAATACATTATTATCATACATTATGTATTATATATTGAAGTATTTCCTTAGTTGTCTTCAAACAGACAGATACATAACATCCAAGATGGCCGCCAACTCATAAATTTTAAAGACAAATTCGTGCAAAGTAGCAAAGTAGGCAAGAAAAATGAATAGGTGAATAACAAATTGTAGAAAAGCTCTGAAATTTAAAACTTGCTCTGAACCTGTGACCTTTTTTATAGAAATCAGTCGCGTTATCCACTGAAATACAACCTGGGCTGATTATTGCACTAACTTATAACAACATTATACAGGTTGCAGGTTCACTATAACAAATATTTAGGAGACTGGGGTTAGTTGTTACATTTTTCACATTTCATTTTTTTTTTCATGCAGTGCAATTATATTTTCACAAATGCCCCATGCCATCTTATACTTACATATTTTGGGTACTTAAAACCTATTTTACCCAATTTTTTTTTTCATAAACCAAATTTATACAAAATAAAAACACCTGCCTTGCAGATTGTAACAACTTTCCCCATACCGGGGCAAATTGTTACAAGCCATGGGCAAGTTGTTACATGATGGGAAAGTGCCCTAGCCCTAGGCCTTAGCCCTAGCCCCTAGCCCTAGGCTTAAGCTAAGCTCAGGCCAAGGCCCTATTATTAAAACTATTTTAATAATGCCAAATTACTTTTGTAAGTTCTTAATTACATCTAGAGCCTACCCAGTCAAAGTAGAAATGAGTTTGCTCAGTGTTATTTGTACTAAAAGACATTCGAAACCTAACCTCAAAAGTCCGGGTTTGATGTGTCAAAGTGTAACAACAAACCCCAAAGCACATGCATAAACTTATGACCAAGTATTTAAAAGGAGGCTAACTACACATCATATGTTTTACATTTATCTTTTTAAGAGACCATATTGACCCAAATTAAGCCTTGTTTCAAGCCATTTCTATGATCTGATACAATTTTAGAAAGAAAATACGTACATGTCAAATACTTACTTTTCACATCTGATTTCTGTTTATTTCTCATAAAATCCACAGCCTTGCGAATGGTGCGTTCATCTCTGGCCATACAGTGGTGCCAACTATAGCGGTGGTTTTGACTCACATTTGAGCGCGCTCATTCAAATAGTACATTCAAAATGAATTTTGTAACAAATTACCCCTGTAACATCTAACCCCAGTCTCCCCTAAATCAAGTTTGATTCTAAATGTTTAAAAATACTATTTAAGTGACAGAACCATTATTCATTTTAATTAGGACGAGTTTTAGCCTGCATTTCTTTTCCATGAGTATCCGCAACATTATCTTCCATCTTTTAAATACACAGTTACCGGATTTCGCTTTGCCCATAATCCTTTGCAACCAACTTCCCGAAGTTTAAAATTTGAAATAAGAACAAACAATTTAATACCATTGGGCACGCGCAGCACGCGACACGTCAGGCAACGTTCCAGCACGAAATAACCCTGCCTTGGATAGAGTGCAGAACAGTTTTTAATGCCAACTTAACACTTTAACACGGTTCAAAAAGTGGAAATTTCTTCCATGAGTTAGACTCGCGATTAGGGATCGTTCAGTCGCGTACGGGCTACTGCTCTTACTCCTTCCAACTGATGAAGACAACATCATAAATACTGTTTAATTCTTGGTTTTGTTAACAAACATTGTTCATCATCATAGTCATAGTCATCGTCGTTCATTGTTTAACGACAGTACTATTTATAACTCCATAGTTTAACCTTGGTTATATAGTAGGCGACTATAACGCTGTTATGTTGGTGTTATTGAATGAAATTGCCTCCACCAGGGATTGAACACAGGGGCAATTAACAATTTATTATCAAACCAATTAATATCTAACATTAAATGTGGTGTTTTCATAGCTCAGTTGGAAAGAGCAGGGCCTGGACAGCCAAGGGTATAATGAGCACTGGAAAGATTTTGTCAACGCAAAGACTGTTGCCAGAGTCGGACCATGAAGTTTTGTCAGAGAAGACATCGAAATGAAGATTCGACCGCATAACTTTAAAGCCATACTCTCATACATTTTTTACCGATTTGTACCGCCAAACCAAAAAATTCGCAGGAAAGACAGTTGTTAAAATAAATATTTTTTATCTTTGTCTTTCAATAGAAAAACAGTTGAAAATGAATGTCACAAAAACATAACTCCCTACGTTGAATGGTGTGCCTTGGAGAATTGAAGTTGTAAATTATTTTGAGGTGGCTATATTGGCCGTGTACCGGATCAGAAAAAGAGGAAAAAAATATTTTTGATTTTCTTAAATAGCCAGGTTTCATTCACTATATTTTGACTTGGTAGCATATTTGGAAAATAGAAAAACGCGGTCGAATAGCCTTATAATCTTGGTATTATCATGGATTTAGAACGCCAGTTACTATTCTAAGTCCATGGTATTATGGTTGACAACTTAAAAGTTGCAATCTTAGTTAAGAATATAACTGGCCTTGTAAATCCATGCTGTAATGATGGATTTATAGACAGAAATAAAAAAGTGTCTTTAACAGGAAGAGAGCAGTACAGCCAAAGTCCGTGGTTCAATCCCCGGTGGAGGCACTATTTTTAATTTTGTCTATATCATCATCATGTATATATGATGCTTTACTTTGGTTTAATAGTAGGCGACTATGACGCTGCCATCTTAGTACTTTCGACAGAAATTATAAAATTGACTACACCGGGGATCGAACCCGGGACCTTAGCTGTCCGGGCTATGCTCTTACAAACTGAGCTATGCAGCCACCAATTTAAAATTGTCGAATTTTTTGTCTGTTTTGTACATTGTTAATAACGTGTGTAGAGCTGATTGCTCTGCCTATTAGACTACATAGGAAATTAACTGGGGAAAACAAACCATCTCTGTAACCCTAAAGTTGGGATATATTAGCTAACTCAAATGTGAAACACTTCAGTTCTGCAATAAAAGATTTGTTTACTTACCCAGCATCGCGTGAATCTATTCGCAACAATAACATTCAACCTAATCATTCTCAAAAATTATATTTCTATAATCTGATATCTAATCTCTCATAGTTAAGTGTGTAATTTTCTCAATGGATGAATTTCATAAACTACCATTAAATTCTCTCGTTGCTGTACAGTAGCCGCTTTCTGACAATAATGGTCATGAAAATTAATTAATTTAATAGTTCATCAATATCGTAATTACCAGTAAAAACTCATTTCATTGCAGTACAGTACGCATTTTCTTACATAAACTTACTGGACATAGCAATGCTCGCTTTTTCTGGACACTCACTACAGTCTGCATTAAAAATTAGAATTTTATTTGTTATTATTAATATTCGTGTATTTTTTTAGTTTAGTCCTTTGTTACCTAATTATTATTATACTTCCTATGTTTATGTAATTAGCCATAGCGACTATATTATTTTGTAAAATTATAACATACCTCATAGCCATATGGCCTGCTAGTACGTGTACAGTTCTCTGGGGAAATACAAAAATTGTATACGCATTAGTTGGCATATTGTTCACCCAATTTGAATTGTTTTATAACTAGTAACTTCTTTAAATTTTAGAATAGCTGTAAATTATATTAGATTCAAATTGCTAAATTGAGAAATTAAGAAAATAAATTTTATGTAATGTGCTCTGCTCTGCTCTGTATATTATTTTATAACTGCTAAAGTTTATAACTTTTAGATTGTATTTTAGTTTATAGATTTATTTTTTTGTTGCGCATTATGTGTTAGTTATTAATGTATTATAATAATGTAGTAAATGGTGGCAAGACACTTTTGAGTTATGGGGTTATGCCCTTTTATTCTTGTCGCCATCAATATGCTCTGTATATGGTCTTGCACGTTGCACGTTGAAAATAAATAGTGAATACATAAAATGATGTTTAACCTTGGCTTTATATAGGGACTAGTCGCCTACTATGATAGAAGAAGACGAGTCCCTTTTTTAATTTCTGTCTAAAGTACTAACCTAGTACTTAATAGTACCTAACTATAAAGCCAAGGTTAAACATCATGTCCCAACTCTAGGGTTACAGAGATGGTTTGTATTCTCCAGTAAATTTCGTATTAATTAGTCTAATAGGCAGCGCAATCTGCTCTACATGTACAAAACAGACCAAAGATTAGACAGTTTTGAATTAGTGGCCGCATAGCTCAGTTGGAAAGAGCATCGCCCGGTAAGCTAAGGTCCCGGGTTCGATCCCCGGTGGACACTTTTTAATTTCTGTCTAAATTACTTATAGAAATAATGTTTTTTTTAAGCATACGCCAGCTTTGAGGATATTATTAATGAAAGACAGCAATTATTGTCATAAAAGTATGCCCCGATTGGGGATCGAATCCAGAACCTCTGGCTTAACGCGCCATAGCTCTATGTATTATAAATATTATTATTATATATATATTAATTCATTTATATAATGACAATGTCCAGAAAACGGGTACGTCAAGTTCCACCCCCCTTGCTCAAATGGAATTTCAATTTAACACTTATGTACAACGTTTGTCCCTCATTAGACAATTTTTAATATCACTGGGAAAAGTGGCAGCAACGAATCTTTATATTTTAGTGCACACACGCTGTACATAAGTTTTTAACTAAAATTACATTTTTTGGGGAGGTGGGGCAACTAAAAATATATGGCAAAAACTCGAATAATAGAAAAAAAAATCAAACACATTATAAAATATAAATAGCTTACAACATTTAACTTTTGATTTGCTTTGTAAAACCAAAAGTTAATTAAAAATTTTGGGCAAAACATTGATTACAAACAAAAAGGTTACTCAAATTTGATAAACTTTTTTTTTGTGTGTTTTCTTTAACAATCCGGGAATAAAGAAAGTGACGCCCAGTTTTGACGTAGTATGATTCGATCATAGAGCGACCAGGCCGCCATTGAACGGCCACGGCGAGATTCTGCGAACTATTTCTCCCGCTGACGCTGACGTCACGGCCAATCAGCGTCCTCCAACTTGGCGCGGGAATTCAAAACCCTATGACTTTGAACTCCCGTTGAAACCGTGGATTTTATTGTTTTAGTTGAAAATTTTTTAAAATGCGTGCAAAAAATAATCAAATGTGTAAAATATAAATTAAAGACCAAGGCTACTTCACTTGTTACAACCTCAGGTTTGGGGCTGATTTCGTAATCTATTTGTAAAAGTTTTTATTTTCAACAAATACTTTACTATTTTTTCATGAAACTAAAATTTGCAGATCCAGGATTACAACAAATTTATAATAATGACAAAAGGGGCAAACTCGAAAGATGATACGTACAGTGATATGATAATATTTATTAATCACAAGAATGGGAAACATTGTTACAAATATTGGTATCATCAGGATGAGAGTAATATATTAATTCAAGATTAGAATAAGACTACAAACTATCAATAGCACATT
This sequence comes from Sweltsa coloradensis, assembly GCA_024449915.1. Taxonomy (NCBI): domain Eukaryota; kingdom Metazoa; phylum Arthropoda; class Insecta; order Plecoptera; family Chloroperlidae; genus Sweltsa; species Sweltsa coloradensis. The sequence goes on from JAMZAV010002599.1 coordinate 20,302, forward strand.
AACATGCAACGTATAATGTATTCAAAAAAATTGAACATAAAAATAATAAAATTAAAATTATGGATTAACATGGCACATAAAAGTATCATTAATTAAAATTTGGTTCACAATAGCAGTTGGGCATACAGAGAGTGGTAGGTGTATCAACATTACAATGGCTGACTCGGTTATAAGGGTCTCCGCAACCGAGTTCATGCGTTGTTAAAGGGGGGGGGGGGGGGTAGTAGCCATGAACCCGTTGAACTTCTGGGTGCCTGACGTGCAGGCGTACATCTGATGCCAACTACAGGCAGAATTAGGCAAAGATGCAGAAACGAAGATAATTTCATGTATTATCAACGCGCTAGACCCCAAAGCCATACACAATATTTATATTATACTTTGGAAAACGCTTAAGTCCCGCCGCGTTGTTGGATGAGCGTAATTGGTGTATTGAGCTGCCATGTGTTATGCGAATTTTCTGTTGTTCTGTGGGAAAAATCATTACCTAAGTCGAAATTTTTTTTTAATAAAATAAAATAAAATAAATAAAAAAATTAACTTTATTTTTTTAATTTATTAATCGTAATTGTTTAAAAAAAAATGAAAAATTTGCGATTTTTATAAGAAATAAATTTCGATGCGCTCAAATTTAACACTTATATATAAAATTAATAATTAAGGTTCTTGCAAAAAATTCATTAGAATCGGATAAAGCATGTAGGTGTAATAAGTCAAAGAATGTTTAAAAAAGAAAGAAACAATAAAAATTTTTATTTTTATGATTAATATTGTTTCAATTGGGCTCAAATTTCACAAGAATATCTAAATCCATAAATAAAAGTTTTTGTGTAAAAATCATTTAAATTTGGATAAAGCATGTAGGTGTTTAAAGTCAAAGATTTTTTTAAAAAAAAACGAAAAAAATCGTAAAAATTGCGATTTTTATTTTAGAAATAATTTTTCGATTGCGCTAAAAAAAAGTGGCAGTTCTAAGTTCAAAGATTTCGAAGGCCGCCATAAAATTTTATCTCAATCGGAGTATCGGTTTAGCCGGAATCCGTGCGACAAACAGACAAAAAAAAAAAAAGAAAGAAAGAAAAAAAAAAAAATTCTGGATTTTTTTCTCCCAGTGGTAGTAGAATGGAATCTTCGCTTCCCCTCGTACGCTCATCCAATAATGTATTTGTTTTTGATTTTCTTTTTTTTATTGAAGACATTGTTTTTCTCATTTTCCACGGCCACTTTGTGTTTTGCTTTTCATGTGCAAAAACCCAATTGCGCCCTTAGAGGTGATCCAGTCAACTTTACAGCGGAGGCACGACCTTCCACACTACATGTATAGACACCCCGGGAGACCCTATCCGTTGAAAAAATGATTACCATCTCCTTGACGGTTGACCCCCATAATTCCCAAAAAACCGTCGGTTGCAGGGGGATAAAATTTTTTTTTAATTAATTTTGGTTTTCCCAATTGGGCCCAAAAAAAAAAAAAAAGAAAAAAAAAAAAAAAGGTTTTTTTTTAAAATTTTTTTTAAAATTTTTTTTTTTTTTTGTTTTTATTTTTTGTTTTAAAGTAAAATTTTTTTTTTTTTCGGTTTTTTTTTTTCGAAAAATTCTTTTTTTTTGGTTTTAATTTTTCTTCGTTTCCCCGGGGCCCCCCCGGCCCCCCGGGCCCTTTTCCCGGGCCCCCCCCCTTTTTTTCCCCCCTCCCCCCGGGTTCCCCCTTTCCCCGGCGTCCCCCCCCCCCCCCGCCCCGGGCCCCCCGGGGGTTTTTCCCCCGGGGGTGGCCCCCGCCGCCCCCCCTACGCCATCCAAAAAATGAAATTTTTTATTTTTGATTTTCTTTTTATTTTGGAAGACTTTGTTTTTTCCCTCTTTTTCCACGAGCCCAATTTTGTGGGTTTTTGCGTAAATGTGAAAAAAACCAATTGCGTTAAAGGGAGGTGATCCAGTAAAAAACTTTTTACAGTCGGGGGGCATTTGGGACCTTCCACTACATTAACATTTTATAGACACGGTAGACATACCCGTTGAAAACGGGGGATTACTTTAAACGTCAAAATAATGAAGAGGGGGAAAAAAAAAAATGACAACAAATTAATTTTTTATTACACTCATTTTTATAATAAAAAACATTTTTTAAATTTAACTCTGTCAAAAGGGTTAAAAATGATCAGGGGGATGGAGAAGGGAAGATTTAAACAAAAAGGGAAATAGTGATGACTAACATTGGATTGCGTGGGGAGGGAAAAACAAAGACGACTGAGAGTTTTACGGGTCTGTGTTCTGTGCTGGTACTGCAGGGGCAAGGGCTTTGGGGAAAGGGTAGAGGGATTCCCCGGGGGTTCTGACTCGGGGGTTTGGGTGCCCAAAACCGGGACAGACTGAGAGTGATACGGGTCTGGGGTTCTGTGCGGGTAAAATGAAAGAGCAATGGCTTTGAGAAAGGGTAGGGGGGTTTCTTCCGGGGTTCTGACTCGGGCCCCTTGTGCCCAAACAAGACAGACTGAGATTTGATACAGGTCTAGTTTTCCTTTGCGGGTAAAAGGGGGGAGTCAATGGCTTTGAAAAAGGGTTTAAAAAAAGGATTTCCGGTTCTGACCCCGGGCTTGTGTCCAAAAAAGACAGACGGGAAGGATACGGGCCTAGTGTTCTGGCTGGTACATGCAGATAAATGGCTTTGAAAAAGGGGTTTTAAAAGGGATTCTCCGTGTTCTGATTTCAGGCTTGTGCCCAAACCCGGGGACGGACGAGAGTGATACAGGTCTGGTTGGGTGCTGGTACTGAAGAGCCCAATGGCTTTGAAAAAGGGTAGGGGATTCTCCGTTTTTCAAAACCAGGCTTTTTGTCCAAAAAGGGACAGAGTGATCCCGGGTTTTATTTTTCTGGGCTGGACATGCAAGTATGGCTTTGAAAAAGGGTGAGGGTTTCCCCGTGTTCTACTCAGGTTGTTTTCCCAAAAAGACGACTGAGAGTGATACAGGTCTAGTTTTTCCTGGGGCTGGTAAAATGCAGAGTCAATGGCTTTGAAAAAGGGTAAGGGATTCCCCGTTTTTCGGGACTCGGGCTTGTGCCCAACAAGACGACTAAGAGTGTTTAAGGGCCCTGGGTTTTGGTGCGGGTTACATGCGAGCCCAATGGCTTTGAAAAAAGGGTAGGGGGTTCTCCTGTTTGGACTCGGGTTTGTTTTAAAACAAGAAGCCCTTGAAAGTGTACGGTCTAGGTTTGTGTTGGACATGCAGAGTCAATGGCTTGAGAAAGGGTGGGAGGGATTCTCCGTGTTTCTAAATCAGGCTTGTGCCCAAAAAGGGGGAAGACTGAATTTGATACAGTCTAGTTTTCTGTTTGGTAAATGCGAGTCAATGGCTTTGAAAAAGGGGTTTAGAGGGATTCTCCGTGTTCTGATTTCAGGCTTGTGTCCAACAATGCAGTGCAAAACATCCCCCGCCTTTCCTTAAACTATTTCAGAACATGGGGCCCTTCCCTTGTCTCGGAAAAATTGAGGGATGGGGGGCGAAGCGGCCCGTGGCCACCAAGGGGTTACCATCTGTATCACTTGCCCTCACGCAGCCCCGTGGGAGATGAGCAGCTCGACAAGGTCTGAGGCCCCCTCAAAGGTGTTTGCTTTACCGGGGGCCGAGACACCCTGGTTTTTTTCAAGGCTTTTCACTATTTACAAACCCAAAGTTTGTTCCCCCCCAAACTCTCAAGATAACCCGCGCTACCTCGCAGCTCTAAGTATTGTGCAGACATGTATTACCACCTCTATCACGTGACCACACGTCGGGCTCCGGGGGAGATGAGAAGCTCAAAAAGGGTCTGTATGTCCCCATCTAACTGATGTTTAGCCAGGGCCGAGAACCCGGGTTGTTCAAGGTTTTTCACATTTTTACAAACCCAAACCCTTTGTTCTCCCCCAAAATTCTCAATGAAAAACCCGGGGCTACCTCGCAGCTCTCGTATTGTGCAGCCCATGTATTACACTCACTTCACGTGCCCACATTTCACCCCCGTGGGAGATGGCAGCTCAAACAATGTTGAACGTCCCGTCTGTTGTTGATCCCTCTAGCCGGGGACCGAGAAAACCCCTGTTGTTAAAGGGCGTTCACATATTTATTAACCTATCTTTGTTCTCCCCCAAACTTCAATGTTTAACCCGGCTCCCCCTCGCGGGTTTCTCAGTATTGTGCAGATATGTTTTAACCCATCCTCATCACGTGACCACACCCCCCCGTGGGAGATGGGGAGCTCGACAAGGTTGTATGTTCCTTGAAAAAACCCTCTAGTCAGGGCCGAGAAAAACCCCGGGTTTTGTTAAAGGGTTTTCCCACATATTTACTAACCATACTTTGTTCCCCCCCAAAAACTCTCAATGATAACCCGCGTTTCCCTCCAGCCGGGGGGGGGGTATTGTGCAGATATGTTTTACCATCCTCATCACTGACCACAAGTCAGCCCCGGGGGAGATGAGCAGCCGAAAAGGGTTCTGTATTTTTCCTTGTAAAATGCTTGTCGGGGGCCGAGACCCCCTGTTTTTTAAAGGCGTTCACATATTTTTTTAACCATATCTTTGTTCCCCCCCAAATCTCAATGAAAAACCCCCGCGCAAACCTCGCAGCTTTTCAGTTTTTGGGGCCAGATATGTATTACCATCCTCATCACGTGACCACACGTCAGCCCCGTGGGAGATGAGCAGCTCGACAAGGTCTGTACGTCCCTTGTTAAATGCTTCAACCAGGGCCGAGACACCCTGGTTGTTCAAGGTGTTCACATATTTATTAACCATATCTTTGTTCTCCCCCAAACCCCTCAAGGGAAAACCCGCGCTACCTCGCAGCTTTGTTTTGGGCGGAATGTATAAACCACCCCTATCACGTGACCAAAATTTCACCCCCGGGAGGGAGATAAGATTTTTACAATGTCTGAAGACCATAAATGGGGGCACACATCATTGGAGACCTGTAATGATCCCTTGGGTTGACGATTGTTTTTCTTTTGGGCATCTCTTTTTGCCCCTGGTACCCCCCGATTACGGGTTTGAACTACGGAGATTCTTCCCTTCGCAACCGTGTGTAAAAAAGCTCGCATGCCCTTATCTCGTTCCACAAGCCCGCACCGTGTAAAAAAGGAGCTAAAAATCCCGAAGTCCCGGATGATTTTAAAGCGGATTAAACCAGAATATTTTTTAAATATTGATGTCTTTTTTAAAAATAATTTTTAAATTTTTGTTTGTTTTTTTAAAAAGCTTGGAAAAACATTTTTTACTGGGATCTTCAAAGAGGGGCCCCAACAACAGACTGGTGGGCCGAATGTTTAAGGGAATATGGAGAGGAACATTGTTGTTAAAATCCCAACTGTTTATCGGCTCCCGCGTAACAGGGCTTCACGCACTAACACGGGCCCTAAAGAGATGCATAATTTAAAACAAAATTTTACAAAACCCAATACATTGAACAGGTAAAACCTTGATGTAAGAAAAGTTTTAAAAGATTTTCATATTTCCCTAAAAAAATATACCTTTCAACTGTTCCCTTCCCTTAGTATTGACGGCTTAACTGTCAGATTACTTTTTATCAGCCTGGCTGACTAGGAGTAAACCATCGCGTCCCCCAAATCCGGGGCTTTAACGCGTACTCGAGTGGCGTCCATTTCAATACGGCTCAGTTATATTTTTCCAAACAGAACCCTGCTCCATTAGAAGCTCCCCCATATGCATATTTCTCGGGCAACGGGTTTTTGTAATGGTCTTCATTTTATTCCTTTACAAAGTATCTAAACCCCAAACCCCCCGGCAGCCGCAAGGTGGATTTCAGAGCGCCCTGGGCCCGGGCCCTACTGTAAAAATCAACCCCTTCAAAACCCCCAACCGTCTCCCAACCGCCCCATTCCCTGTCAAGGCCGGGCCCCCGGGGCAATGGGACCCCCGGACGTGATATGGCAAACATGATGGGGTAAATTTCGTTTTTGTTGGGGTTGAACAGATATTCCCCTTTAAAAATTTTTGCGTTTAATTCCAATGATCGGGAAAAAACCCTCGGATGACAAATATTCAGAAAAAATTTGGGGAATAAATATCGGGCCCATTTTTTAATGACTTGAAGACCAACCCCGAGTTGTCTTTTTCATCCTGAATATTTTTAAGTAATATGTCGGCATTTTTTAAAAAAAAAAAGAAAAGGGTTTTTTTTTTCCCCTTTGAGTTCAATTGGGGAATGTGCTTTCGTCGACCAATAGCTTCAAAGCCACATGCCCGTGGTCCAAAAGAAACTTTTTTTTTCCCAGAACATTTTATTTAGATTATTAGTTCCCCTTTTCTAAAGAAAAAACAAAAACTTTTCTCCCCACAAAATCTTCAAAAAGGTAATATATCAATTTTTTTGAAATCGATTTGTGTTTGGGGGCCCTTACAGGTCCTTTAAATTTCTTCAGCAAACATCATTTTTGAAGAGGAATTCCCATCATCGTTTTTCATTATCAATTGGGGATTTACAGAATCTATAAGTTGTTTTATAAAATTTTTTCCAGTTGAACGGGGGACATTTACGATGAATGTAAGACCAGAACTCACGGAAAAAATTTTTGGTCAAAATTCTAAGAACTCGACAACGTTGTAGGCGAGAGGGCGACAAGTGATCCCCCAATTGTTTCAGGGAGTGACGAGAAATGACCACCACCTTAAAATTTTTCTCGCGTCTTCAAAAAATGCCCCTTTTGTAAAGCACAGCCTTCCAATTCGAAAACCCCGGGAAGATCTCGTCGAACGAGTCAAAAATGACTACAATGTTTCCTGTTTTTTCAAGGTAACCCTTTTGAAAGGGTCGTTCACAGGCGGAAACAAATTTTTAGGGCACTATAAAGAAATTTTAAGAGCACTTTAGTTTTCGGTGTTTGGTTAAAAAAATTTATAATTCTCGAAGATTGATATAAATTACCCAATCTGCCGGGTGGTAGTCTTTGAGACTTGAGCCAGGGAGGGAATCAAAAGGGGGACTTCCCCATTTCCCCGGTCCCCAATTATAAATATCAACTCTATTACCTTAAAACTATAACGTCTTCTGACTGAACTAAAGCGGGCTGGGTTTCCCTCAATAAAACGCTTTTTAAAATTGGGCATCAATTTTTCCCCCCGGGCTTATTCCATCTAAGCATTTCCCTCTTTAATGTGAAGCCAGGGCACTGTTTGGCTCGAGTTTCTTGGGGGCCCCAAAAATTCCCCCATAGCCTTGATTTTGTTTCCCGCACGAAAATCTTTCGACAAGAATCTTTTCCTTTTTGTCACGCTTGTCTTTTACTGGTTCCAGCCCAAAAGCCCGGGTTTGGGAGAAAGTCGGCCCTTGGGCCTAGTAGGGCTGTAAGGTCCTGTTTGTCCCCACCCCTTACAGCTATAGGACTTTTTCAGGTTTCCATGGTTTTTTAAAAGTCTTTTTCTTAAAAAATTTTCTAGTCTCAACCGGCGAGGTATAAGTATCGTAAAAAACCCCGGTTTTTGGGAAACCCAAATTTCAATTGTGTCTTCCCGAAAAAATTGTTCCACAAGATTGTCCCTTGGGAGTAAATTTTTCCAAAACAGTCGTCTCCTACATACCCAAAGGGCTGGAAAAGCTATTTGGTTTTGGGCCCCTTTAAAAATCATTTTCTTAAAAAATATTTTATCTAGAGATGGTTGGTCGAGATCAGCTAAATTTTAAATATGTCATCAATTGTTTTGAAAATTTTGCCACATTGGTTTCTTTGTTTTATATAAATTGCCAAATTGGCAAATCTGTCTGGAAAAAAACAAAACCCTTTTTTAATGGAATGTGCATAGTAATTTTAATGATTTCGTGGGGCCCAAATTGGGGAGTTGTTGTTGGATCTGGGTTTCACTCCGTTACTAAAGAACCCCAAGACAATCTTTGTAACCATTCGCCACTCAGATATCAAAACTGGTTTGGGGTTGCAAAGAAATTCCAGACTTTTTGAAGGGGAAAGGGCACTCTCTCGGCGTGGGAGAAAAGGGAACACTTTTGTGGCGCTCAGTCGGAGGGACCCCCGGTCGTGACGGGCATGCAGTAGGGTCACACCTTCAGAGAACCCAGTGTTTTAATTTTCCAGAGGTTTGGTCAAAATTTAGGTCCAGAGGGCACTGTTCTGTTTGTTTCACAGTTCTAACCTCGCCACAAGTTTAGGGGCCCGAGCTCTCTGCAAGATGTCCTTGTCTCGTCCAGAAAAGATGTTGCTATCCTCCCCCTTTTCTTTAACATTCCCTCGAAGATACGGTAGACCGGCCCCCGGCTTTGCTGACCTTTCCCCCCGCAAAACTATAAAAAAGTTCCTTTTTGATGATGTCATCCAGGTCGCTCTCAGTGGGCTGGCCAGAGAACACGGTCAGCTTCTCGAGGAACTCAGCGGCATCACCAGGCGATGTTTCAACCCCCTCCACGAATGTAAAAACCTCCACATTCTTTGCTCTACTGAACTTAACGATCAACTCATTACCACTCTTTGAGCTTAAAATCTCTTCCAGATCTCCAGGTTCACCTGTTCTACTTTCAAACGCAACTGGATTCACCTTTGAGTTGGTGTAGATGACAAATTGAAAATATTCAAATGAACCATCAAAGAACGCCCTATTTTTACAAGAATTGTCCTGATTAGCTTTCCTAATTTCAGTAAACGCATGCAGATATTTCTTCAAAGAGAAGTCCCCACTTGGACCAGTGAAAGGCCCCACTCCTAAACTTGCCTTCTCCTTATGTTTGAGTTGAATGAATGAAGTGAACCAAATACCCGGCTCGTCCTTGTACGCCACCCGGTGGAATACGTCATCGAGGGCTCCGGCCCCCTCCACGTTCGTCGCCAGCTGAAAGCGAGCCACGCGTGCGCTGTTGAGACTGCGCAGGTACACCAGCGCTGCCACCTTCACCTCGTACCACTCCCCCTTCATCGTGGCCCGGCTCTTGGTCTTGAGGTACTTCATTGTGGGCACCATGACTGCTGGGGGCTGAAACATATACTGATCATTAGACAGAGCAAAGCACCATTGCCGATGTCGCGATCATCTTTACATTTACATAAGTATTTCAAAGACGGGATCGTCTGAATTGCTTACTCAGTTTTTCAACGTAAGTTATATTTTTTCAGTTCTTTGGTGTCAGGGCGCGCCAACCGTTAGGCTATGATGTTCCACTCTAGCCTAGGGGATGAGGGGAGGTTAGACCCGTGCCGGTTTGTTCCAGCGCCAGACAGGAGTGGACATATGCACGACGTGTTCGGGGATGTCATCGATCTCTGGTATTCCGCTTTCACTTACTTCGAAGACAACGTAACATACGGATACGAGAGTACACAAAAGTGAGAGTGAAGCAACTTTAACTTTAGCCAAAAAACGTCGAAGAAGAATTAAAAACTTAAATAATACATTTCTTTTTATCGCCAAAAACTGATTTTTGGTGTAGGTGCCAAGTGTGCAGATAGATACAGAACAAACCCTTATGTCTAGCATTAAAATAAAATGGCTTTAGAATCCCAAAAAATTTGCTGCACAAATCGTAAATAAGAACATATCGAATAATTAATTAAGCGAGCGTTTCCATTTGACTCTGCCGGAAAAATTAGTCACTGGTTTTGTTTTGTTTTGTTTTTTGTTTGTTTGTTTGTTTGCTTGTATGTCTCGCCATAACGTTCGAACGGAGGCTCGGATCGAGTTGAAATTTGGGACTATCCGCAAGCTTCGTTCTCGATTAAATGCCATGAGTTTTGTGGCAAAATCGTACAAAAAGTTAAAAAGTAAAATAAAAGTAAAATCGAAAGTTTAATTTGAAAACTAAACGGACACAAAATCTGAGGTGGCCAAATCATTTAGAATGACCTTACGGTCACGAATATGTTAATTTTATTTTGATCCGATAAGTAGTGTAGATGGAAATTACATTATAACTAAAATAACGTTACCATGGCAACGAAAAGTCGCACGAGGTTCGCACTATGCACTGCCACCTAGAAGTAATCAAAATCCCCTCAAAATACAAAAAATTGTAAAAAAAAAAAAAACGGCAGCCAAGCTCTCCTTTCAAAGTCTTCGGCTGTGAATGCTGTGAAATATAGAAGTTGAGCCAAGCATTTCATTCTTTCTCCCTAGTTTCGCATTGAAAAGAAGTAAGATCATTCGCCTGTTGACGAGCGCCAAGCCAACCCTTTTCGTGGTAAAAAAAAGCAAAAAATATAAACTCGAAATCATAAAAAAATTACTTGGCCATTGATCTTTTTAGAGAGTCCTCGTACCAAATTCAATAGCCAAGAATTTTTTTGTATGATTTTAAGTTTAAAATTTTTACTTTTTTTCCACGGAAAATTGTTGGCTTGGCGCTCGTCAACAGGCGAAATGATCTTACTTCTTTTCAATGCGAAACTAGGGAGAAAGAATGAAATGCTTGGCTCAACTTCTATATCTCACAGCATTCACAGCCGAAGACTTTGGAAGGAGAGCTTGGCTGCCGTTTTTTTTTTTACAAATTTTTGTATTTTGGGGGATATTACGTCTTTTTGTTGTTTGTTTCATATCAAAGCGTGAAATACGTGTAAAGGTGGATAAAGTGCTTTTTAAAACAGATTGTCTAGAAACAAAAGCTATTATCTATTGTTTTTGTTTACAATCTGTAGTTGGCAATATACAATGTTTGTATTGAATTTCCTATGGTAAATGTCATCTTGGGTGTTTGTGTGAATGATTTGTTGACCGGAATATAACACATTGACGCATAATTTTAATCAGCAATTAAAATATTAAAATTGTATTAAATACGACTATAAGTTTTTCCCAAAGTTAAGGGTGGTTGGAAAAAGTGGGGCTGAAATATTGCTTGCCTCCCGGCGGATTATTATGTTTCATATTATTATGTACCATCATGCCAAATTTCATGCTGATAACTCATAAGGTTCCTTCATGGTGAATGCTAGAAATCAAGGTAAAAATAACACAAACTATTAGTAATGGGGGGTTGAAAAAATGTGGTTTAGGAAATGAGAATAGGCCGATTGGGTTAAAACACATTAAAACATAATTTACTAATTTGAATAAAAATTCAATTTTGGGTTTGAGCTATGAATTATTCCAATTTTAGGGGATGATTTAGGGGGTGTTGGGGGTGGAATATCGCTTGCTTTCGGTGAATTATTTTTTATATTAGTATGTACCATCATGGTTTCATGCTGATAACTCATAAGGTACCTTCATGGTGAATGCTGGAAATCAAGGTAAAAAGAATATAACTATAAGGGATTGGGGTTTAAAAAATAAGGTTTAGGAAATGAGAATAGGCCGATTGGATTAAAACACATCAAAACATAATATTAATAACTAATTTGAATAAAACAATAACATCAATTTCAGATTATAGCTACGAATTATTCCAATTTTAGGGGATGTTAGGGGTGGAATATCGCTTGACTCTCGGCGGATTATTTTTCATGTAAATCTGTACCATCATGTCAAATTTCATGATGAAAACTCATTAGGTGCCTACATGGTGAATGCTGGAAATCAAGTAAAAATAATATAAAGTATTAGGGTTGGGGATTGACAAAATGTGGTTTTAAATAATAAGAATAGGCCGATTGGGTTAAAACACACTAGAACATAATTTTAATAACTCATTTGATTAAAAATTCAATTTTGGGTTAGAGCTATAAATTATTCCAATTTTAGGGGATGATTTAGGGAGCGTTGGGGGTGGAATATTGTTTGCCTCTCGGCGGAAGTATGTGAGTCTGAGGTACATCTAAGTGGATAAGGTCCAATTTTCATAGTTTTAAGATGTACCGTTTTCTCTGTAGGCTTTTATTCCTCTCTAGCAGAATCCCCCCCCCCCCCCCCAACCAGCCACCTGAAAGATTTTAGTCGATTTTTACGCACTTTTTTAACACAGAACGGGTTATCGGATCGGTCTGATTTTTATTTTTGGTATGTCATGGACCACATATCAGGTCATATACCGAGTTTCAATGTTTTAAATCTTTCGGGACGGCGTGTGCAGATAGCTGAAAAACCCCCAACTCGGGTAGCTGTATACAGGGTCGAGTTAGTCATCGCCTTCTAGCATTCGCGTGCGCTTGGCTGCGGGCGAACGACCGTCGCCCTAGATACTATCGAGGAAGCAGTGTATTTCTTGTTACCAAAGAGTTGAAATAGTTTTCCCAAATAATTGATGTCTCTAGATAGCGGTGGATTTTATCCACAAAGTAAAGGTTTACCCAAATAGGCATACCTTGCCAATAATTACCCAGAGAACACTTACGTTTGGGCATTACAAGGCCCACGTATGGCCAGCCAGGCGAAAACGTAGGCTACGTGCCACATATGGCTAGCAAAATGTGGCAATGACTTGTTTTTGGCAGTGACCCCACGTATGGTCCTAGCATCTGGGCCTTGTAAGGCAGACACATGGCCAGCCGGATGAAAGCGTCGGTTTCTCGTCTGGCTAGCCATGTGTGGCTGGTATTAGATTTTGGAAGTGGAACCGTGTGTGGCCCATGCAATGTTGTTGAACATGGCCCCGATACGGCTAGCCATGAGTTTGCCAGAAGTCCAGCTAGCCATGTTGTTGCCATATGTGGGCCAGACAGGATGTTTAGGACTCATCATGGGGTAAATAATGATACGCATACATATTTATTCACAATTTCATAAATAACTGTCAATGATATATTTCATATTTTGTGTTTTCTTGCGATGGATGTGAGCGAGTTTATACTTGTGTGCAACATGGAGACTTTCTGGCCCGATACGCCGATATGAATCCACCTTCTTGCTATAGGGGTGCGTACGTACTGCATGTGTTACCATTAGTATGTAGACCCAATTTTCTGGCAAGGGCTGAGTGGTTAAACCTTACCTTCATATAAGACTTCTGCGTGCGTTCTGCATGCACATGAAGACACGTTCTTTCTGGCAAGGGCTGCATGAGTCCTTCTGTACGACTTCTGTTCCTAGCTTTGTGAGGTATGCCGAAATGAATCATCCTCATACTATAGCGGTGCGTGCGTACTGCATGTATTACCATAAGTAGTATGAAGTCACGATCCTTCTGGCAAGGGCTGACTGCTGAGTGGTTAAACATTACCTTCAGTTCGACTTCTGGTCCTGACTTTGCCAATATAAATCCACCTTCTTGCTACAGGGGTGGTTGCGTACTGCGTTTTAACCTTGAGTATTTTTACACTTTCTGGCAACAGATGTGTAGTATAGCTATATACATTACCATTTACCTTCAGGGTGACAACCGCTTCTGGCTGGTGCGGTGCGCCTAAATGAATCCTTTGGGGTGTGTGTACTGCGTATGTATTACCTTTCATAAGACTCCAAAAACAAGTGCTATGTGCGTGTGCATTATATACTGTGATTCAGATAAGGTGGCGGCCATCAAGGTCAAGCGAGAGCACGGACGCCAACGTTGAAAATTTACACACAACTGGCATTAGGTAAGGCCTACCGTATTTGGTCATGTTATCGTGATATTTTATCACATAAATCAACATTTTATAAGCTGTGAATAAAGAAGTTCGTCCCACAGAGTCAGTATTTTAGCGAAATAATGATTTTAAGTAATCACGATTACGAAAGTGTTTTTTGCCTTGTTGGTTATGCTGTGTCCAAAGTTCCAGCTGTTTCATAATGCCAACCTCGCCAGATGTGATGTCAATGTTTAGGAGCATCAAAATGTCTTGATTTTATTCGTACACTTCATAAATACTTTATTTTTAGGATATATTGGGCAAAGCTTGGCTTTAAAATAGTCGTGTTTTTCTCCGAAAGCAGTTTTAGAGACCGTTATTTTATTTACTTTTTGCCGATCCTGTGGCCATAGTGCGTGGACGACAGTGCTGCGATCCCTCGGCGACCGCCACCTTATCTGAATCACACTATACGTAGCATCTAGGGCGACGGTCGTCGCCCGGCAGTCAAGCGCATGCGACTGCTTAGGCGACACGAACTCCAGCCCTATATACAGCTACGAGAGTTGGGGGGTTTTCAGCTATCTGCACACGCCGCCCCGAAAGAGTTACAATCTTGAAACTCGGTATATGACCTGGTATGTGGTCCATGACATACCAAAAAAAAAATCAACCCGAGCCTACAACTCGTTCTGTGTTAAAAAAGGCTCTCAACATCGTCAAATTCCTTTCGGCTGGCTGGTGGTGGGTGGGTGGGTGGGTGGCTGGCTGGCTGGCTGGCTGGCTAGGAGTTCTCTGCGGAGATTAATTTAGCCTACAGAGAAAACGGTAAATCTTAGAACTATGAAACTTGGACCACACTTAGATGTACTTCAGACGCAGTGACATTTGCTTTCAAAACCAAAATCGGGTAACAGGGACAGGAGAAAATCAAAATTTGGATGATAATCAAAACGCGTAATTTCCAATGCGTGGTAATTTGTACAAACTTGAAATTTAACATGCTATTAACAGTTATAAATATCTTGCGTCCAAAACACAAGGGGCTAAATTTGGGGATGACCATGGGCCCAAAAATGACAAAAAACATATCTGAACTTTAAGAAATGAATCATTCAAAGAAAACGCTACAACTGAGATGTTTCAAACGTGGAATACATTTTGATATCTCTCATTCTTTATCACTTTTAAATATGGAAAGCAAAATGGGTAACGGGTACCGGAGAAAATCAAAATTATCAAAAGGAGGTAATTCCGTACTCTTATGAATAATACGCTATACTGAGAAAACGGTTCAACTTAGAACTTTGAAACTTGGGCCACACTCAGATGTACCTCATATAACAAAAACCGGGCAATTGGGACCGGGGAAAATCAAAACAAAATCAAAACGAGTAATTACGCAGGCGTAGTAATTTGTACAAGCTTGAAATTAAACATGCTCTTAACCATTATAAATATCTAGTGCTTATGCTAGTGCTTTGGTCTTGTTGTTAGCGTATCTGCTTCCAATGCTGAAGGGCCAGGGTTTGATTCCCGCTAAGTCAGAAGTTTTTTAACTTCTGATTTGGCCTTAAGTCTATCAGTTCTTGTCTTAGGAGGTTGTAAACGGTGACTTTGGAGCTGTCCTAGCAACGAAGCACATAATAAATTTCAGAGTTGTTCTGAATCGGCCTTGTTGATTCTGGCGTTGATCCGCGGGTGTTCGCACTGTCCATACCACTGATTGATATATTTCCTATTAAAAATATCGATCTTTGGTTGGTTATCGCTCACTCGTCGATTGCGTCGGGGCCTGCAGGGTTGGCTTGGTCGCTTTGATTTAAAGTCCCCCACTGAAAATCAATAACTGAGTGGGTAGTCTCTAAATATTTTTTTTTATTTATTTATTTATTTATTTAAGGGGTATCTTTGGGGGGACCGTGGGCCCAAAAATCATAAAAAAAACAACTTTGAACTTAACAAATTTAATCATTCACACCTTGATATCGAACGAACAACAAAAAGATGTAATATCCAACCAAATACAAAAATTTGTAAAAAAAAAAAAAAAACGGCAGCCAAGCTCTTCTTCAAAAGTCTTCGGCTGTGAATGCTGTGGGATATAGAAGTTGAGCCAAGCTTTTTATTCTTTCTCCCTAGTTTCGCTTTGAAAATAAGTAAGATCATTTCGCCTGTTGACGAGCGCCAAGCCAACGATTTTTGTGGTAAAAAAGTAAAAATTTTAAACTTGAAATCATAAAAATTTTACTTTTGTACCACAAAAATGGTTGGCTTGGCGCTCGTCAACAGGCGAAATGATCTTACTTATTTTCAAAGCGAAACTAGGGAGAAAGAATAAAAAGCTTGGCTCAACTTCTATATCTCACAGCATTCACAGCCGAAGACTTTTGAAGGAGAGCTTGGCTGCCGTTTTTTTTTTTTACAAATTTTTGTATTTGGTTGGATGAATACCTACACCACAGTGACCAGCATAGATCCAACCTTCTTGAGAGAGTATTCGCAACTAACCAAAGACAGGTAACGCCGTAACGGACAAGCCATTCAAACTTTACAAATTCAAACTGGACGCTTTCCCCACCCTCCTTCTGCCCTAACGGCTAAACAGTTCTTTGTCAAGATGAGTCTGGCTGGCCTTGTGTGGAAATGACATAGCTAGCATCCGTCGCGCCACATACCGCTGAGCTAGGTTAAGACGCATCTGGGCCACGTATGGCTAGCCAGTTGTTTGCCAAGTCATGGCTAGCCGTGTGTGGCTGGGATATGGCCCTCTAATGCTAGCCATGAATGTTAAGTTGCATGCCTAGACTTATCTGGGCCAGACGATGCCCATACGCCCTTAGCCGCATGCATGGCAGCCTAGTGTGTGCCTTACATGGCCCACACTATGCTCAAAATCGTGTGCTACTAGGGTACTAATATTGGAAACATGGCCCGTGGACAGTGAACGTCGCAAATTGAAAAAAAATTAAAAAATTGCAATGTGGGTCTAGCTATAGCACGTGCTCGCTTATCAACGCGTCCAACCGAGCGTTTCCTAGTTATTAAATGCATATAAGTTAACTTCCAGCTATGTCCAGACCCGGTTATATCTTCGTCTCTCTCAAGACAACGGATCCAATCCAAAAGCGGATACGCGGATTCTCCTTCACGCCAGCAAATATGCATCTGACAACGGCTTTACTTCGGCAGTCATCGTATCTGCTGACACAGATGTTCTTATCATCTGCCAGCATCTGCACAAACGTTGTACGCTATGGATTATTTCGCTACAAGGTGTTGGTGGGGATGGGCAAGAATTGATTTCGCTCAACTCCCACCTTGCGAGAACTGTTTCTTTCAACAAATTAAACGGGCAAACTATCAATCAGCAATTTGGATCCGTTGTCTTAAGAGAAACGAAGATATTACTGGAACTGTCGGACATGGCTGGAAATTGGATACAGATGGACAACTCGTGGTGGACTGGATGACTGGATCGACTGTCTCTGAAGCATTGATGCAGCTTCTTGCCTGAAAATGTAGTAAGATTTCCAAGCAACCTGATTGCCAATGCCTGGATAATTACCTTATGTGCACCGATGAGAATGAATGTGAGAATGTGAGAATATGTGAATGTGTGAATGAATATGGTGCATCGTCCAAATCTTGGAGTCTGACACAGATAGCAAATAGCAAGTTCAAGGTATTGTTCATCAGTAATTTGTTTAATTTCTCATAAAATGTATGTCTGTCTGTCTGTCTGTCTGTCTGTCTGTCTGTCTGTCTGTCTGTCTGTCTGTCTGTCTGTCTGTCTGTCTGTCTGTCTGTCTGTCTGTCTGTCTGTCTGGACGGAATCTTATAATCGATATTTCACCCACTTCTCAATGTCCAATCGATCTGAAAATTTTCACACATACGTATTCTTGATGACAATAGATAAATCAATTAACAGAATTACTTATTAATCAATCAATTAATCTTAATTAATAATTAACGTTTCATATGGGTATTGATATTTCACCCACTTCCCAAAGTCCGATCGAGCTGAAATTTTTACACAGAGACATATCAGCTTCATGTGTTTGTCTGTCTGTCTGTCTGTCTGTCTGTCTGTCTGTCTGTCTGTCTGTCTGTCTGTCTGTCTGTCTGTCTGTCTGTCTGTCTGTCTGTCTGTCTGTCTGTCTGTCTGTCTGTCTGTCTGTCTGTCTGTCTGTCTGTCTGTCTGTCTGTCTGTCTGTCTGTCTGTCTGTCTGTCTGTCTGTCTGTCTGTCTGTCCTTTATTGCTATGCGGCGACAACGCTCACCGCGCTCCACTTACAAGTTCAATCCCGTGCGGTGAGTCATTCACCATGTACGCATAGTTGCGTTCCCCTCGCGTGGTTCGACCTCACAGTTGATCGGATGGAGTTGGTGCTAGCGCAACTACTGTTATCTATCACGGTAAAAATGGATTGTAATTATATAATATTATATTAAAAATATAAAAAATAAATACATTATCGTTAAGACTAAAAAATATAAAATAATATGACACGACATTTTTTTTAAACACACGCTTGTATTTAAATATACTAAAAAGTAAAAAAAAAATTTCGCACAACAAATTTTTGCCTTACTCGGAAATTCAAAGCGTTGGGCGCTTACGGTATTTACATAGATTACAGAATTTTGTTGTTCATTGAAGGAAAGCGCCCAACGCTTTTAATTTCCGAGAAAGGCAAAAATTTTGATGGGCGAAAAATTATTTTTACTTTTTTGTACATTTAAATACAAGCGTTGTTTAAAAAAAAAATTTCATGTAATATTATTTTATTTAAAATGTGTTTATATGATAAATGTAACATGGTTATATGGTTAAAAAAAACACCCATTTTAAACAAAAGTTATCAGAAATAAAATGGCAATGCTATTCAGTACAATGCTTGTCGTAGCATTTAATTGGATGAGCGAAGCAAAGACTTCAAATTTCACCGACCCCCCAAAAAATTAGCTGGGGTGTTTTTTTTTGTTTTTTTGTTTATATTTTTGTCTGTTTGTTCGCTCTCTACCGGGCAAACGGCACATGCGATCTTGATGAAAATTGCAGGGGACCTTCGAAATCTCTGAACTTAGACTTGCTACGTTTTTGGGTACAATCGAAGAAATATTTCTCATGAATATCGTACTTTTACGATTTTTTTCGATTTTTAATGCGATATTTTCGTGATATTTGTCCCGCGACCGGGAAAAACGGCTACTCCGATCTTGATAAAACTTTAAGGAAACGTCTGAAATCATTAATAGTAGATATTTTATGATTGAATGGACATTTAAAGCAATTTTTCTCATAAAAATCGTACTTTTCCGATTTTTTCCCGACATTTTCGTGATGTTTGTGCCAATTATGACCAAACGGGTGGGGTTACAACGTTCATATTTCACAAAGACATTAAGATAATAGTGATGTATTGCGTTCTGAAAGAAAAAGCTGAAAAAGTTACTTAGAATCCATAGAATAAAGGTTTTAATATGAGTTTTTTTTAGGTTTATAATAACAATTAACAAGTAACAGGAACTTGACAACAATCACCTAAAATGCATTAAAAAAGCTCTTGCAAAGGAAAAGTGGTCGTACGCAAACTAAAAACTTACAGAAAAGCTTTTCAATCAACGCGGCGGGACTTAAGCGTTTTCCTAGTTACAATATATTGTATAAAGACGTTTTCACAATATCATTGCAATTTTGACAGATTTTGTCTTAAAGGCTATTGTCCCCCCTTTTTTTTTATCAAAAGCTACCCATCCCAATAATTAAACATCCATTTCTTAGCAAAGAGCCCGTTATAAGCTTTCTTTTAATATACGTGTGGACTTGCCCCCACACCCACATGTACACACGTAAAAATTTCAGATTTTGACTTTTAACCCCCCATTTCGACCTTAGAATTAACCCTAACAGTATGCAACCGTATATTTTTGTGCTGTTTATGATGCACTCTTACAATTGATACATAAAAATAGTTTCATTAAGAGTGCTGTTTTAACCCGTGGGAATTTACGTAGAGAGAGAGAGAGCATGCTTTACCGGACTCAAAAGAGAGGACTAGCGATATTCCAATCATGATTTTTGAGCCAATAACAGCGCGGGCGAGCTATATGATTCACAGTCACCCGAGATACGTGTTACGCTGTGCACTCGCTGACTGACTGAGCGGGTCCCACTGCGCATAGACCCGCACGAAGTTACATGGGGAAATAATTGTAGCTTGTTAGTTGTTTCAAACACAATCACTTCGCGATTGTCTACGGTATTTTATTATACTGCACGTCTTAATCTCTCATTCCCAATAGAATATGATTATTTATTTACACATATTATTAGGACACTATTAATCTTTATACTGGAAATACGAGTGGGCAATTAATAAAACAACGAATAAAAACTAAAAAATGTAACCTGGTACTGCGTATGTCTTGAGCGACTTATTGTTGAATTACGAATGAAGTAAACGTGGAGACAAAAGTGGAATGGTGGCATCCATGTCAGGTGAAGATAAGCAGTGCTAGGAACTATCAAATTAAATTCATTTTGCAATCATAAAGATATTTTCTTGTTTCTCGCTTCTTACATCGCGGTTAATAATCAATCGTACTCAGCCTACAGAATTAGTTAACTTCGTTTAAATGACCAAGACAAGAGGACGTATAATCAAAGATTAGTAAAAATTAAATCGAATACTAAATAAATTTGATTCTCAACAATAAGCGTTCTGGTCGTTTGTATGGTGTAGGAGGGGGATAGTGCTGCGTAGCTGTATACAATAAACAGATCCTCACATACATTGCAGATAGAATTTTGTGCTGTAATTTTGTGTCGTATTTGATAGATTGAGAGTTTTCCCTTACATCTTCTTCCCATAGTATCCAAATACGCATTTACAGGAGTAAAAATTACACACACACGTAATTTTTTTTTCACACGCCGTAAACTTTCTCACATTTTCACTAGCAATACTCGCACTTCTACAATTACATTTACCACCTTACCTTACCAAACTCAAAACAGTAGGTGAAGATAATAAACAAGTGCACAGTCATTTAATCGTATCAGTCAATAAACGTAGCTCATATGCCACATAGACCAAGTACTCGATCATAGATATAGAATAATATAGCGCTACCGGTCGGAGGCAGAATCGCATTTTTCAACCGCTTGCAGACCTTCAGGCTCCCATGATAACAAAAAATGACTGGCCCGAAAATTATGCAATTTTGGGAGAAGTAGATAGTTGTATAGTGTTTGCAACATATTGAACATATTACAAATTTTTTTTCACAATTTTCCCCCAAAAAAAAATCAAGAAATACGTCAAATTTTATAAATTTTACGTATTTTTTACGTATTTTCTTGTTTTTTGTTGTTTGGCAGAAAATGGGGCAACAATTGACGTTCTGTTCAAAACGTTGCAAACCATTTACAATTATCTAACTTCTCCCAAAATTGCAAAATTTTACCATACCAAACCCAAACTCAAACAGTAGGTGAAGATAATAAAACAAGTCATTTAATCGTATCAGTCAATAAACGTAGCTCATATGCCACATAGACCAAGTACTCGATCATAGAATAATATATGCGCTCCCGGTCGGAGGCAGAATCGCATTTTTCAACCGTTTGCAGACCTTCAGTGCTCCCATGATAGCATCGAAATGACTGGCCCGAAATTATGCAATTTTGGGAGAAGTTAGATAATTGTATAGTGTTTGCAACATATTGAACATATGCTTTTTTTCACAATTTTCCACCAAAAAAATCAAGAAATACGACAAATTTATAAATTTACATATTTTACGAATTTTCTTGTTTTTTTTTGCGGAAAAGGGGGGGAAACAATTAACGTTCTGTACAAAACGTTGCAAACATTATACAATTATCCTACTTCTCCCAAAATTGCATAATTTTACCTTACCTTACCAAACTCAAAACAGTAGGTGAAGATAATAAACAAGGCACAGTCATTTAATGTATCAGTCAATAAACGTAGCTCATATGCCACATAGACCAAGTACTCAATCATAGATATAGAATAATATATGCGCTACCGGTCGGAGGCAGAATCGCATTTTTCAACCGCTTGCAGACCTTCAGTGCTCCCATGATAACATCAAAATAAATGGCCCGAAAATTTGAAATTTTGGGAGAAGTTAGATAATTGTATAGTGTTTGCAACATATTGAACATATTGCAAATTTTTTTCACAATTTTCTACCAAAAAAAATCAAGGAAATACGACAAATTTTACGTATTTTTACGTATTTCTTTTTTTTTTTTTGCAGAAAATGGGGGAAACAATTAACGTTCTGTTCAAAACGTTGCAAACATTAAACAATTATCTAACTTCTCCCAAAATTGTATAATTTTCGGACCAGTCATTTGATGTTATCATGGGAGCGCATGGGACCCGCAGAACCATTACGTTTTGGTCAAACTTTAACTGAAAGAGACATATCGGAAATAAAGTAGATTTGAATAGATTTAAATAAATTCCCGTGTTCAAACCCCATGAATACTTAAAAAGATACGATACGATACTATTATATACATCATGAAATTCCACCACAGTCGTTGGTCCGCTGGAGAGCAAACGAAACATAAACACATACTATACAAAATAAACAAAACACGAGCTATTTTTTTTCAAGATTGACATAAATTTGGGGTCTTCATAACGCAATTCCAATAATAAAATTTTTTTATTATTACTTGATGAAAAGTATCTAGGAAAGGAACCACATCAATAATTGTTGCAAAATACAGCTGCTGTTTAAAAAAGGGTTTGCATTCGAATCGAAACATAGCCAATTTCCATAATGGATTTCTTGATGATGGCTTGTTGGCCGCTGATTTAATTACATTTGTATCATACTATATCCGGTTTTTGGAATCAAGATTGCACTTTTATGGAAATCAATCCCAAAAATTAAAAAAATTATATCCACACATTTTCTACATCTGCGTCATGGGAGAAGCGTAAATGATGGATTAGGGGAGAAACAAATGACGAAAGAATTAAGCAAAATGACAATATTTTGGGCTTATGGGTCTGATTGAAGGAAGGTCATCAATAAATCGAAACATTTGCAATTACCTACTATTAAACTTTAAAAAATTTTAAAATTTTAAAAAATCATATCATGGGGATGGCCAAGGTTTAAACGGAAAAATGGAAATAACACAATTTTGACAGCAACAGGCAAGTTATCTCAAGAATGTGTGTAGGACGTCAGTGCGACGGTGCGACTGTGTGATTTACTTATTGGTGTAACCGAAAGTATACATTACAACGCGGGGAACGGTATCTGTGTTGGCCTCTCACAACACTCATTCAAGGTCAAATACAAGTGCGTGTATTGAGTTCGTCTCCCGCTACCGAAAAAAATCACTCCGACGTCGTCATTTTAATAATATTCGGAGTTCGGACACAAGTTGAATAATTTGAATGAAAAAGTCAATATCCCCATTCACTTCCGTCAAAAGTTCACATACTTGGTGATAGCCTGAGGTAGGAAGGAAAACTGATCATGCACTTAGTGACTTCGAATTTTTGGTATGAGAGGGGTTTCATGTATGCATGTATTGGGTTTCTTCGGGCTTTTTGACAATACTATGAAAATTATAAAATCAAAGATAATACGCACTATAGACATGCACGACTTAAAGATGCCATGTTATTGTTAGGAAAAAAAACTTCGAATTTGTTTACATAATATCACACTCCCATGTATCGAGATAAAAACAAATTTAAAACCTGAAAAAAAGTGTGCCACCCGTTACAAGATCGATAGATCGAGACCATATTATTGAATGCTATTACGTCTTACAAATGATCTCAAGTGAGTGGCTCGTTATCTATTGGAGAATAGTGGTTGTTGATGTTTTCGAGAGTGTACGCGAGTGTGAGGGGAACTGGTTGCTTTACGATAAACAGAGCATCACAACATGTCTTCATTTATTTTTTTCTCAATATGCTTGTTAGCGAATCAAAGGCGCCAAGGATTTCCCCCACATATTTTATTTTCACCTTCACCACCACCACCACCACCACCACCACCACCACACCACTCGTCGTCAACATAAATCACCAACCGAACGGGATATTTCCTTTTAACAAAATTTATAAAGCCAAAGCAAGCGTAGGTGAAGAAAAAAATCAATATTTTCTAATCAGTTAATGAAAATCAGTTTAAAATTTCCAAACATATCCAGTTCGTTTCACCGTCTTATGAGCTTGATGTTTTGGTTCTAAATAGATGATCCAATGCAACTCAGACGATGAGTGGATACGGTGGAATGGAGAGTAGGCCCACGTTAGATTATTTCTTATAAAAGTCATCGAACCCGCGTCCCTTGGTGCCATAATATGCTTATCATACCTGCGCAATATGTGTGAACCACCATAAATGGCATCTTATAGCCTATTATAAATGAAATAAAAATGCATGCTGGATAAATAAAATTACTTCCTAAATGATCAAGGCTGTCCGCGGCTCCGACACAGATCCGAAGCGCACGACTCCTATAAATAATACCGATAATTAGATCGAATCCTAGGTAAGATATGGAAATTTTGAATTGATATGATTTTGATAAATCATGATCATGTCCAATACATTCAAAGAGACAGTAAGCATCAAGCTCAACTCCAAAAGTACCAAGAAATCATAATAATACAATAGTATTAAAATTACTCGTTTAATCCTTTACAATATGACACTGACTGTACAATAATGGCCTCTCGGCATGGGGATTGTTTAAAACACGCCCTAGACCCGACTTGAAACATAAAACTGCAGAGAGCGCCACCGGTCGGAGGCGGAATCACATTTTTTAACCGCTTGCAGACCTTCCGTGCTCCCATGATAACATCGAAATGGCTAGACCGAAAATTATGCAATTTTGGGAGAAGTTAGATAATTGTATAATGTTTGCAACGTATTGATCAGAATGTACTTTTTTTCCCCCATTTTCCACCAAAAAAATCAAGAAGTACGTCAAATTTTCCAATTTTCACGTATTTTCTTGATTTTTTTGGCAGAAAATGGGTGAAAAAAAGTGCATTCTGATCAATACGTTGCAAACATTATTCAATTATCTAAACTTCTCCCGAAATGGCATAATTTTCGGTCTAGCCATTTCGATGTTATCATGGGAGCACGAAACCATTACATTTTGGTCAACTTTTAGCTGGAAAACACCTTAACTTTGATTTCTGCAGCTCCCCCCACCGCTTCTCTCTTCAATTGACCAAAAGCTACCAACTCCAATAATGCATCATACATTTTTGTAAAGGAGTTAATTCAAGCTATCATTTGATGTATGTGAATATGTAATCAAGCATTTTTTTCTTGAACTCAAAGTTACACATTTTGACCACATTTGACATTTGACCTGAAGAAGTGGGGGGGGGGCCCCCACTTCTTGTAGCAAAAGCTACCCGACCCAATAATACGTCATACGTTAAAAGATATCTGAACTTTAAAAAATTAATTATTCAAAGAAAACGCTACAACTGAGATGTTTCAAACGTGGAATACATATTTTTGATATCTCTCATTCTTTATCACTTTTGAATATGGAAAGCAAAATTAGGTAACGGGTACTGGAGAAAATCAAAATTATCAAAAGTAGGTAATTCCGTACTCTTATGAATAATACGCTATACTGAGAAAACGGTTCATCTTAGAACTTTGAAACTTGGCCACACTCAGATGTACCTCATATAACCAAAACCGGGCAATTGGGACCGGGGAAAATCAAAATCAAAACGCGTAATTACTCAGGCGTAGTAATTTGAACAAGCTTGAAATTAATCATTCATTGTGTGGCTCGTTGGTCTTGTTGTATGCGTATCTGCTTTCAATGCAGAATGTCCAGGGTTCGATTCCCGTCAAAGTCAGAAGTTTTTAAACTTCTGATTTGGACTAAAGTCCATCAGTTCGTGTCTTAGGAGTTTGTAAACGGTGACTTTGGTGCCGTCCTAGCAACGAAGCACATAATAAATTCAGAGTTGTTCTGAATCGGCCTTGTTGATTCTGGCGTCGATACGCGGGTGATCGCACTGTCCACACCACTGGTTGGTATATTTCCTATTAATAAAAATATCGATCTTTGGTTGGTTATCGCTCACTCGTCGATTGCGTCGGGGCCTACAGGGAAGGCTTAGTCGCTTTGATTTACTATCCTCCACTGAAAATCAGTTACATAACTGAGTGGGTATTTGGTATTTGGTTGGATGTTAATTACTTTATAACAATTAACATTTAAATATGTGTCAATTTGGATTCATGATTATCTGCACCGTCTTTTTTTTCAGTTTCTCCCTATAAAACTTTCACGACTTTTCCTGTAAAAACACATTCCGGTACGAGGAAGCGCTCGTCCGTCTTTGCGTAGGTCATGTATTTTATGTTAAAAAACAATTCAGTCTTCAGTTTAAATTCGGTTTTCGGTTTCATTGTCCTTAAGAAAGGATGCTACAAATGTTTTTGACCCTGGATTTCAGGAAGGTGGAGCTGATTTTTGTTAATTTTTCAATTTTAATTTGGCACCATCGTCAATATATTCTTATGCTGAATAATATCTTATTTATGTGTTCTTATCGATAATCTGTAGATAATGTAGTTTGTTTGTCCTGTGTGTTTTGCCACTTTTCGGTACTTCAGTTTTCGTACTTGAGTTTAAATATGACTAGCTTAATTAGCTTTCCAAACTGACGTAGTATTTTCGTTTAAAGAATTTAATTTGCTTAAGTTTATATGTGTCAAAGTTGCTCGTCAACGGTTGGGTAATAATGTGCAACTCTAGCCTAGGGGGCGTGGGGAGGAAGTCTTATGCTGAACAGATCCAGGTACAGGTTGGATTCTCATCGTGTTTATTTTGTTTATGTGGGCCACATTAAATCTGTACACAATGTCCCACAGGTGAAATTTATCAGTATAATGTAACACAGGGTAACAAAACAAATCAATACAAAACGTTAAAATACGATATAATATAAAATTAGTTACATAAGGGACACTCTACTGTAAAAGCCAAATACTACAGTTTGTGCGCTACAAACACAATTTTTGGTTTGGGCGATGGGAACACATGTTAAAAATTGATCACATCATTTGTCATTTTTTGGGGCATATATTTTGCCCCCTTCTTATTTTGTTCCTCGTTTTTACAGCTATTTGGTAGAAAATAAAAAAACTTACATCCTTTTGGACTGATTGTTGTGAAATTTGTCTGTTTCCTTGTTTTGACATATCCAAAGATAATTGTGCATGTCATTTAATTTTTTGCATTTTCTATTTTGAATTTAAAAATTTCTATTTGGATAAAAGTTTTATATAATATTTTGCCCAAAGTTTTCATTATATCTTAAAACGCGCATGAACAATTTTTTAATTCATGTCCAAGTAATAAAACAAAACAAAAAATAGCTCATTTGGACAAGTGGTTCAGATGAAGAAAGTTTTATAATTTCCAAAAGTGTGCTAAAAATATTTTCAGACAAAATGCATTCATAGATTTTTTTGCATAAAATTACCATAATTTCGTCTTATGGTAATATAGGTCTCTCAGGAATGTAAGAATTGCCCTTTTCCAAAGGTTTTATAAAAGTTTTTAACTTTATCTTTACTTCATAAAATAATCAATACATTGATTAGAGTTAAAGTCTCTACTAACTAAATAATTGTATAGAAAATGGCAACACAAACCACAATTCCGCGCTCGCATTGACTTTCAAAAAAGATCTTTAGTTAAATGGCGTCGTGTTATTGATGTTAGTCTAATTCAAACAAATTATACTTAAGAGAAAAAAATACAAAAAAATAACAGACCACAGGGAAGTTTTGTCAGTATTTTGAATGGAGTGAACCCATGAAGATGACTATAAAATAGTATTAACATGAATATGTGAGTGGTGTTGTATGTGTGTTTGAGTGAATGATTGTGTGAGTGAGTGTGTAAGTGAAAATTTAAATGTGAGGCTTGCATGTGGTTCGATGGAGTAGCGGTTAGCATACCTGCTTCAAATACAGAAGGTCACAAGTTCGAATCCCGCTTCAAGCGGAAGTTTTTTAACTTCTAATATTAATTCAAGTCCATCAATTCTTTTTTTGGAATAAGTAAACTCTGACTTTGTTTTAGAGCCGTCCTAGCAACGAGGCAATGAATAAAATCAAAATTGTTCTGAATCAATCTTGTTGATTCAAACGTTGATCCGCGGGTGTTCGCACTGTCCGTACCACTGCTTGCTATATTTCCTTTTTAAAATATCGATCATTTATTGGTTATCGCTTACTCGTCGATTGCGTCGGGGCTTACATGTTTGACTTGGTCGCTTTGGTTTAAAGTCCCTCACTGAATATCACTTATATGACTGAGTGGGGAGACTAAATATGATTTTTTTATTTATTTTAGTCCACCATGGTCCGAAAAAAATTAACAAAGTTGGTAACTTTCAGGCTAGATCTTATCGGCAAATAACACACATTAGAATTACAGCAAGGGGACGATATTTATGCCCCGTGACCTTGGAGGATTTTGATCTGATATATAATTGGCCATTAGCCATTTCTGAAGATCCGCTATATTATATTGATTTATTTTAGGCAAGTAGTTCGGTATGCCGCTTACCACGGAAAAGTATGTATGTGTTATTTCGGAATGCATATTTTTGTGTTTTTAAGTGTTATTTTGTGCACAATTTCAAAATACGATGTTATAAGGGGCCATTTTTAATTAGTACTATGACTTTGCATGCAGAACAAAAGTTTAGCAGAAATTTGTCAAAAAGCCAATTTTCGCTAATTTCAGGATCAAAATCTTTTAAAATTCGTGCTTAATCACAGTTAAATGATATAATTGGATGAGCGTAGCGAGCGAAGCGAAGAATCCATTTCACTACACTGGAGAAAAAAATCCGGAATGTTTTTCTTCCTTTTGTCGTTCTTTTTTTTCTGTTTGTATTATTGTGTTTTGTTAACACGATTCCGGCTAAACAGATACTCCAATTGCATTGAAATTTTATGGAGGCCTTCGAAATCTCTGAACTAAGAACTGCCACGTTTTTGAGCGCAATCGGATTTTTTTTTTAACGAAAATCGAAATTTTACGATTTTTTTCGATTTTAAAAAAATTACTCGATATAGAACTCCTACATACTTAATCCAATTTTAATGATTTTTTCACAGAACCTTATTTTTAGGAATTAATATATTCGTGTGAAATTTGAGTGCAAACGAAAAATTATTTCTCATGAAAATCGAAATTTTACAGTTTTTTTCTTTTTTAAAACAATTATTAGACTTATAACACCTACATGCTTTATCCTATTGTAATAATTTTTTCAACTAACCTTAATTTTATGAATTAATATTATCGTGTAAAATTTGAACGCAATCGAATAATTATTTCGTATGAAAATCGCAATTTTACGATTTTTTTCTTTTTTTAAAATTACGATTAATAATAGTAATAAAAAATTAAAAAAATTGTTTAATTAAATTTAATTTAAAAAAAATCTTCGACGAAGTAATAATTTATTTACAGAACAACAAAACATCCGCATAACACATGGCAGCTCAATGCACCAATTACGCTCATCCAACAACGCGGCGGGACTTAAGCATTTTCCTAGTATGTTAAATGGTCTTTATTGTGTAGTTTTGTTAAAAATAATTTTTAGTGTAATAGTTAAGTTGCCGGCTCTGTGGTCCAGCGGTAGAGGCGCCAGCCTGGATTGTGGGAGACCTGGGTTAGAGCTCTGTTATTTTAATTCATGGATTGATTCGATTTCACACAAAAAATCCCTTTTCTTTTTACTTTGGCAAAATTTTGACCAATTCATTTGCCCTTCACTTGAAATGATTTTTTTTATTTTAATTAATATGTATGATTTTCTTTTTTATTATATATATATGTATAACTTACTGAGATAAGTAAATATAAGTTGGTATCTATAAATAAACATTAAAAATATGGTTATTTGGTGAGGGTGAAATGCATTGATAAAAATTTTGCCTATGTAAAAACACTTGAAAATGTAGTACGTAAGTAGCCACCTGGGGTCCTTTGAATCCCCGCGAGGTTCGTGGAGAGTAATACCTTTGAGTATATAACCATCCTAAGGATGGTTATATACTCAATGGTAATACGTAACACATGGAGACCGGGCTCCAACTGAATTTTCATTGGTTAGATGTAACTTGAAGGTACTGAGACTCACAGTAAGCCACGCCCATAGATGCGCTTATGGCTAAGCAATAAATGTTGACTGGGGGCCACATTAACCCCAGGTGGTTAACCAAGGGTTTAAAAACTAAGTAGTCCGTAATGTGGGGTGAATAGGAACAGTTTCGTCAGTTAACTTCTTGTTATTTCAACATGAATCGTATTAAACCAATGAGATATTTTTAAATTATGGCTGTGTGGTTCCTTTAAATAATATAACCAACCATTAACAGAGTACATAAATATTTATATTTTATTTTTATTTAAATATTGTGCGTTCCTATTCACCTCCATGTGGGGTCAATAGGAACAGGGATATAAATATGCCTGAAAATAGATATAGATAGGCAAGCTGTTCCTATTCGCCTCTAAAAGTTGCAGATATGCGCTCTGGCGGAGAAGCGCTCAACTGGAGGTTTGGGGGTAACTTCTACCGCGCGTATGCTTTTTCACACAGATTTGTATTACGATTGCATTAGTTTTGGGAGTGTTGGCGATATAAATACATGCAACAGTCCACAATATTGATGTTTGCTATAATCAAGAATACTGTAATATAGAGTAAAAAATGACGTCTCAATATATCTATTGATCTTGAAAACGTTTAATTTTGCAAGTCAATGAAGTGACAAAATGTTGAAGATTGCGGGCTTTCATCATTTGATTTTATTGACGAAATTGACGACATGTCATACTCATAATAATATGTATTTATGTATTTATTTTATTTATTTATTTAACGTTTATCCTGTTCATTTAAAAATGATTTACAATGGCGATATTGTTCATGATATTTTACGTCAAACCTTTTACAGTCTCCTGGTATAAAAGTACAACATATACAAAGGCCCCGGGGATCCATGAAGAATTCAAGTCCTTATTTGGTGACCTTTGCGTAATAATATCGCCATTGTGACACCATGATAATATTTAAAACTGAATATAATTATTTACGACCATGCATGTATGTGGGGTAGGCCTACTAAGGCAACCAAGCCCTACCACTCCCACATGTTTTTAATTTAGAATATTATGTTGGGATTCAAAGGATATCAACTATGTAACATTTTCGTTAGAAATTAAGCAATCAAACTCCATAAGTAAATATAAACAATTGATCCAAGTATGGTTGATGGATCAATGCCGTAGAAATTAAGTGTAGCCATACCGTAATTTTTAAAAGATTATTCAAAACACTATTAAGGCATGTGTCTACCTAAACCATTGTATGATTTCATTATCTTCTTATTTCCACGCAATGTGTTGGCTTAACATTTTCAAATTTTCATACATAATACATAATTATGTTACTGTCAGTTATTGTATTACACATGACATTGCATGACATTAGGCCTATATTATTACTAATTATTTTACCACACTATGTTACATTTTACTATACTTAGTTTAGTTCCTACTTTCTCTTATTTCTAGTCTTCATCAATATAACACTGTATGTAAAAGACCCCAATTTGTGGGTAAGATATACACTCACTGCAGGTCAGTGCTAGAATATAATATATTGAATTCAATGTATATAATCAATTATGTATTACAAATCGTTCAGTAGGCCACCAAATGAAACAATGATACAAGATTTTGATGTGATTATTGGCAATTAATGTCTTTCTGTGTGTGTGAGGGGGCAGGGTATTATTATTATACTACCACATTTGTTTTGCCGTTTACCACTCACGTGTAGCTTTATATGTTGTCAGTTGGAAAAACATAGAATGCTATGTTACGAGTGCAAAATGCAGGCACAAAAATCAACGAAAAACTTTATCATCTGCATGACACACCAAACCCATTATATAACGAGAATCGCCAATTTAACCATTTCTTCTTAAGCTTAATATCAGTAGCATATTATATTATTATTATTATAATTGTTGTCAGAGTCAGACATAAACATGTGTCGTTGTTGCTTTAAAAGACTGATGATTTCCATACGCCAGCGCGTAGTAAACAGAAGCGAACCCCCAAACCTTCAGCCATATTGCAAGAATCCGCGCGACGGTGGCGCGATCTCTTATTACTTTTAGTGGCGAATTAACCTAGCCAGGGGTCATTAGGAACACAAATTACATTAAAAAAAAATATATGTTGATAATGGAGTCCTACGTTTATAAGATATGTAACTCTTGCCAGATAAAGAGAAATGACAAAGTTTATCAGCTCTCTTAAATGTGTCAATGATTTTCATAACATTGAGGCTGATTTTCTATTATAAAGGCTGCGGTTGTCAAGTTTAGTCTATTTTTAGAGGGAACTGCAAAATGTAGTGTACCAACTACAGAAAACCTTATGTGAGCCGTTTAAAAAGAGCGGCAATTACGAATTTAGTATTATTTAGAGGACGTTTTGTTCCTATTCACCCCATAGTTACCGGTACTATAGGTCTGGAAGTATTAATGTTATAAAACTATGAAAATTAAGCTCACGTGCATTCGTCGTTTGTTACAAAACTATTTTAACAAGGAAAGTTGGACTGTTCATTAGAATTAATAATCTTTTGACGCTTGAAGCTAAAATCATGGTATACAGAGCAATTGTATTAACACACATAGACTACTGTAGTTCAGTTCTCTTCATGCTTGGGCAAAACGAAATATGTGTAATACAAAAATTACAAAATAAAGCAATGCGCAGTATTCTGGGGGTACGTAAGGATACATCTATTAAACGAATGAATGAAGCTCTTGGATGGCTTATGATTAAGGATAGAATACTGCTCAATACATTATCTTTCTTACACAGGATTTTTAAGGAAGTGCCCCTGAATATCTAAAAGGGAAATTAATAAATATTGAAAAAAAACATACTTATGGGACAAGAGGGAATATCAATGTGGGTGTAGACAAATCCAATGCAGGAAGCGGTGACAAGTCATTTTTTAATAAAGGAGCTAAGATATTTAACAGAATTCCAAAGGACATAAGAGAGTTAGAAAATACTAAATCATTTAGAGCTAAGTGCACAAAGTTAATTCGAGAAAATAAATTGGCACATAAATCATATGAGCAGGGAAATTTCTGGGATAAACAGTACTAAAGCAGAATGAATGTGACCTGTTTATTATTTAAAAAATTTACATATCTGCTTCCTGAATTGAATTGATATAACTGATATAATACGTATATTTTTATATATATTTTTAAATTCAGTTGTGTGGATGAATAATATAAACTGAATTGTATTATTATAAATTGTATTGTTATAACATGTATTAATATGTAAAATAGCCAAGTGCTACAATAAATAAAATTACTACTACTACTACTACTATACATAGTAGTGGATATTGTATCACTGAAGATATAGGCCCACCACGTAATTTATTTATTTACAACAGTAATAAGTGTACCATACCTGTTAACATTTTGTCTCAACAGAGTATATTAAGGTGTCGTAAGGCATACTATTTTGGGTATTTTATGTTTTATGTTTAGTTTTTGACTAACTTAAGTAAATTAAATATTCTTGTATCTATTTTAACAGATTATATTCAGATAACATAGTGCTTAGGCTACTAGTTTGGGTAATTCATGTTTTATTGTTATTGACTCACTTCAATCAGAATGTATAATTGAAATTGTGACGAAAACATATGTTACAGCAGTGTTTTTAGTTCAATACTGATCTTGATTATCCTTATTATATCCTCTTCTCGATTGTATGTAATCCT
This sequence comes from Sweltsa coloradensis, assembly GCA_024449915.1. Taxonomy (NCBI): domain Eukaryota; kingdom Metazoa; phylum Arthropoda; class Insecta; order Plecoptera; family Chloroperlidae; genus Sweltsa; species Sweltsa coloradensis. Next base: position 53,649 of record JAMZAV010002599.1, read on the forward strand.
ATGTACTGAAAATAGCCAAGTGCTAAATAAAGATAATACTACTACTACTACTACTACTACAGCGTAAAATTAAAAAAAAATGACAAAACGTGCATCCGTTTTTTGTGAAAATGGAAATTTGTGAAAACAGGGTAAATTAAAAAAATTACTTAAACGTTTATATTATCTATTTGGTTTTAAAACAAAATTTTTGAAAAAGTATACAACTACTGTTAAAGAGACGTTTTCCTTGGTAAGAAAAAATATTATGATATGCGAATATGTAAATTTTGTCTTAAGCCACAGTGGAAGTACGTTAACATTAAAATGCAGCGAAATATCTATAAATAAATAAATAAATAAATCCGTATTTAGAGTCTACCCACTCAGCCACACAACTGATTTTCTGTGGAAGACAGTAAACAAAAGTGACCAAGCCAACCCTATAGACCCCAACGCAATCGACGAATGAGCGATAACCAACCAAATATCGATATTTTAATGGGAAATATAGCAATCAGTGAGTGGTATGGACAGTGCTACCACCCGCGGATCAACGCCAGAATCAACAAGGCCGATTCAGAACAACTTTTAATTTATTATGTGCCTCGTTGCTCCAAAGTCACAGTTTATAAATTCCTAAGACAAGAACTGATGGACTTGAGTCCAAATCAGAAGTTAGAAAACTTCTGACTTAATCGAACCCTGGACCTTCTGCAATGGAAGCTGGTAGGCTAAAAACAAGACCAACGAGCCACACAACAAGTGATGTGTCATGTGTCGCAACAAAGTAGTGGTCCTGTAAAAACCTCAAGATTAAGCATAGTGAATTTGTATTTTGGGGCTCCTTGTAATAATTTATTTGTGTAAGAAACGAAATTATATATTTTTGGTCATTTACAGTTCTATCGTTTTCGCTTGAGGCAATCGGTTATGATGGTTCACACAGTTATATGAAAACAACGGTATATAAGTTAACACAGACAATTGATCAGCGAAATATATCATTTCGTTCATATTTAGGGAATTGAAAGTATACCATTTAAAGTATTAAGAATAAAAAATGGTGTATAAAAAAAATACAAAATAGTGAAGTGAAGGGCTTAGGCCTAATGGCAAATTAGTGCAAAAAGTGAAACAAATGAGTAAACTGGCACTATTACTAATTCGGTAAGGAGGAGTTCTAAATTCGGTGGCTCCAAGGTGAGCTTTTCTTTAACTTTATAATTAATAAAAAAACTTTAGAAAAACTAATTAAAAATCACCCAGACGAACTTAATTAATTTCAAATTGAGCCTAAAGCTTATTTTATGAGGAATAAATAAATGAAAGTTGTAACAATATATTTCATGTATTAATAAAATTATTGTAATATTTTAGATAGGCCTTCTATCAATTTCATCTTTACATTTAATTCAAACATAGGGGAGATTATTGTAGGTATAGAGATGCATGTTGTTGTAATACTTTTAATATTCTTACTATCATTGATCTGATCATGCAATTAATTGTACTCTACATGTCATGTAAAATAGCAGAATGCTAATAAAGAATATACTACTACTACTTTTTTTAAGCTAAATTATGCTTTTTTTGACCAAAGAAAGAGAATCAAGGGCGACGGTCGTCGCCCGCAGCCAAGCGCCACACGTGTACTTACATGGCGACGACCGAACTCGGCATGTATACACCTACCTGAGTTTAAGGGGCCAAACACGCCGCCCCAAATGATATACTATCTTGACACTCAGTATAAGAGCTGATGTGTGGTTCTTGACCTACAAAAAAAATCACCCCAATCTGATAACCCGTTCTGTGTTGAAAACGTGCCACAACTTCGTTGAAATGTTTCCGGCAGCTGGAGCAAGCTAATTCTCCGCGGATAAATATGAGCGTACAGAGAAAACGGTACATCTTAGAACTTTGAAACTTGGACCACACTTAGATGTACCTCAGACGCAGTGTCTTTTGTTTTCAAACCCAAAATCAAGTAACAGGGATTGGAGGAAATCAAAATTTTGGTTGATAATCAAAATACCAAATTACTAAGGCATGGTTATTTGTACACACATGAAATTGAACATGCTCATTGCTATTATAAATATCTAGCGTTTTAAAACAGAAAGGTCTAAATTTGAAAGCACCGTGGGGCCAAAAATGTAAAAAACGAACTCGTTTCTTGCTGAATTTCGACGCTTTCCTCGAATATTGCTTAAAGTATTACACGCCTTGATAAGAAACATATATCAAAAATGAGTTTTATCTCCCACGAATGCAAAAATTTGTAAAATAAAAAAAAAAAAAAACGGCGGCAAGCTTTTCATCAAATGTCTTTGGCTGTGAATGCCGTGAGATATAGATGTTGCGCCAAGGTTTTTTATTCTTTCTCCCTGTTTCGCATTGAAAAGAAGTAAGATCATTTCGCCTGTTGACGAGCACCAAGCCAACCATTTTCGTGGAAAAATAATAAACAATTTTAACTCAAAATCATAATAAAATCGCTTGGCCAATGACTTTTTAGAGTTCTCGTAATGAACCAAATTAAATGGCAAAGCTATTTTCTTTATGATTTTGAGTTTAAATTTTTTACTTTTTTACCACAAAATGGTTGGCTCGGCGCTCGTCAACAGGCGAAATGATATTACTTCTTTTCAATGCAAAACAGGGGAGAAAGAATGATAGGCTTGAATCAACCTCTATATCTCACAGCTTTCGCAGCCAAAAACTTTTGAAGGAGAGCTTGGTTGCGTTTTTTTTTTTTTTTTACAATTTTTTTGTATTTGTGAGGGTTGTATACCTACAGCTCTTGCAGTACTTATTTTGATATTATTTGTTGATTTTGCTTGATTTGTCTTTGATTATTGTTAATATCTCTTTTAGATTAAACTGGAAACGTTGGTTGAAATAATTAAAATGCACTGATAAACACGAAACACAATGCCATTAAACTAGGAAAACGCTTAAGTCCCGTCGCGTAGATGGATGATTTTTTTTGAAGTTTTTAGTTTGCACGGGATCTCTTTACTTATCAAGTGCATTTTGAACGCATTGCAGGTGATTGTTGTCAAGTTTCTATTGTTACTTGTTAATTGTTATTATAAACCTAAACAAACTCATATTAAAACCTGTATTCTGTGGATTCTGGCGAATTTTTTCAACTTTTTCTTTCAAAAGGCAATATATCACCACTACCTTAATGGCTATGTGAAATATAAACTTTGTAGCCCTACCCGTTTGGTCAGAATCGGCCCAAATATCACGAAAATATCGCACTTAAAAATCGAAAAAAATCGTAAAAGTACGATATTCCTGAAAAATATTTCTTCGATTGTACCCAAAAACGTGGCAGGTCTAAGTTCAGAGATTTCGAAGGTCCCCTCCAGTTTTCATTAAGATCGCATATGCCGTTTGCCCGGTAGAGTGCGAACAAACAGACAGAAAAAAAAGAAAAAACGAGCTAAATTTTTTTGGGGGTCGGTGAAATTGAAGTCTTCGCTTCGCTCATCCATTTATAATTTTATGCTGTTGCATCGCCTTCTAAACGATATTTTAAAATCAAAGGAAGATTCCTGCAATCTTATCTAGCTGAGAGAGGTGCGACACGGTGCTAGCGCAATGCAAACATGACTTATTGCAACATTTTCGAATATTGCCATCACTTCATCCATCTAGATAAAACAGACTTTGGCTTTAAAGTCATGATTTACCCCCTCCCCCCCCCCCACACATCGCTACCGCCATTTGGAAATTTATGGTTTTACATCATTGCAAAGTACAGCCCGCTTTGCAACGTGTGGGACCGAACAAAAACATTGCGGGCGTTAGGTGACCTGGTCTTGGAAGACTTTCAGTCAAGTTTAAAGCCCGGACCGGTTTGTCTTCTAAGGCCCGCTTCGCAACGTGGAGCACAACCGTCGGTCACAGGGGCCTAGAAGGCGATAAAAGGTTCAGGGGCTTCGGAAACAGGGCCGTAGAATACCGCGCCTTGACTCCTGTTATTTCATATGGAGCGGCCATATTGGAGATGCAATTATCAGCCATGTTGAAGGTGCCTACTTCTATATTTACGGCAAAAGGCTATTGTACCACCTCTGGCCGATAATTTGAAAGTCGAAGAAACATGTCTGAAAAGTTTGCTGAATGAAAGAAGGCCTTTAAAATAACAGAAACAAAATTGTGAATTTTTTTGGGCGGGACATAACCTCACTTTTGGAAATTATATTTAGATTTTTGGACAAAAGTGTAATATACAAGACTAGTTCAAAAATAAAAGTGAGGTTATGTCCCGCCCAAAAAAATCACAATTTTTTTCTGTTATTTTAAAGGCCTTCTTTCATTCAGCAAACTTTTCAGACATGTTTCTTAGACTTTTAAATTATTGGCCAGAGGTGGTACAATAGCCTTAAGCGCACAAAACAACGTCTCAATGTGCAAAATCTTTCCACAGATTAGTAATCATGCTGTTAATGTAGTTTAGCAGTAAGAAAACCCACTAAATTATTCCGACTTCACTTGTCAACATCTGGCAGGTGCATCCGCTGTCCACGCGAAAAGTAAACAGAGATCAGTGGTTGATACTCACTCCTCTGGATGTGGATGTGGCGTCAGTGACGGACACGGTGGCTCGGTGGCTCAGCCGAGGCTCCCGGTCTTCCAGCCGGCATGCTGACGAGATCACGTGACGTCACGCACGGCCATGGGAGAAGCTGCTGACGACGCGTGAACTAGGGCGCTTCAACCGGGTAGGTCACATTGCGCAGCCTGATATTGTCAAAACATAGATAACATTTTGTTGTTAGTTTTTACTTTCTTTATTAAAGAATAGAACGTGATAATGACGATAGTGACAACCAGAAGAAAATAAGTTTTAAAGTAAATATTATAAATGTAACTTTAATTTGATTTGAATTTACGTAAATATTTAGAATGCCAATCGGTTGGAGTATATTGGTGCGAGATAGGATCCAACGGCTTACCTTCGAAAAGTGATGATGACTGCTGATCAAAAAGTTCAGCAGTCACCAACACTTTTTGAAGGTTAGCCGTTGGATCCTATCTCACACCAATATTATTCTGATTTTAGCTTTCATCGAATGTGAAATTTATAATGTTCTATTGTCATATTATGGAATATCTCTATAATATAATACACACTTACCGTAGGTTTATGATATACGCGTAAACACTGCAGTCAAGCGAAGTAATGATTGCGTAGTCACCACACTAGCCTAGCGAGGGCCTGACACAGCTGTGCTACTAGGATGTTCAACTATTGGTCAGTGGATACAATCCATCTTAAACAAAGTGTGATGAATCTACTTTGCTGTGGCCTAGGCAGACGGTAACCTCTTCGCCGCTCACACCTTGAATGTTGGGACGAACTAGATAGCAAGTATAACGCAGTATTTTACTCCGTCCTTATCTTGAGTCTAAAATACGAAGAATCAAACTAAAAAAAACTTGAGTGTCAATGACAGGTGAGATAAGCCCAAAGTCTAGAGATAGTAAGTTGTTAGTTGCGACGGTTGGCCCAATCTCGCGAATGTTGAATTAATATTTGCTTAAGGGGCGCGTCAAATGTTTGGTCAACCGACAGTGTTGGCTCGCGATTCTGATCTGGGAGGTCCCGGGTTCAAATCTCGTCGAGACCGGCAAACCTGTCTGAAATGTTCCCCTATATTCTCCTCAGTCGTTATAATGCTAATGCAAGGGATTGAGTCCCTTCACAAATGTACTAACTCCAAAATACCTAGTAAGACAACCGAAGGGGATGCATTGCACCCTGGGCAGGTTTTCCACAAAAAGTAAAAAAAATAAAAAAAAATGTTATAATGCACCATTTTATCCAAGGAGATGGAAGAAGGTAATACCCAGCCAAATTATTTATTTCTGGATTTGGATAGTCGGGAAACACTCCCGTAGGTGGAATTGTTAATATTTAATACAATCCAGAAATTAAAAAATCCATCCCGATTGGGGTTCGTCTCCCACTTTCCGGGTGGACGCCTTAGTCTTAGGTCTAGTTGGCAAATCGAGAAATATACCCTCGCTCAAACCTGCGTAAGGTAATGCCATTATAAATATGTTTGTTTGGTCAATTAAACAGAAACAGTTTTTCGATGCTTTATTGTTCCATCCATTCAAGTTCTATAATGTAACGACAAAACAGAAGTTAAATAGAATACGAACACACACTAAAAAACAATTAACCAAGGTCACTTACATAAAAACAATTGCGAATTTTCGAGTAACACTTCCTTACTCTTCCTCAAGCAGAGGCTAACTGACGTCCGTGCGCTCTTCTCTCTTCTTCGGGCTGGCGGGCAGGTTTAATGTTGACAGGGAGGGGGTGGCTGCGCGCTCTGTTGACGTCTGGTCGAATTATCGGGATCCACATGGGGTGGAAATCAAACGACGGCTGGCTGACAGGGGGGGGTGTGGCTGCATGCCATCACAGCAGCCTCCTTTATTTACATTCCTTTTATTACAGGTCTCGGACTTCTTTAATAATTTCTTCCGAGTTGTTTACATGATGTTCAGACTTGCCTGTCAGTGGGGACAGGATTTTGAGTAAGAACCTTGATAGTTTGTCACACGGAGAGTTTCGTGAGCTAACTATAGGTCGCAGCGGAATGCCAGGCTTGTGGACTTTGGGTAGTCCATATATGTGGGGTGACTTGGAGTGATGTGGAGTGAGGTAGGTTCTACAAGATTGAGTGAGGTAACGATCACATGATTTCAGGGCCCTGTACACCTTGGCTTCAGTAGCTTTGGTAGGGTCAGACTTGAGTTTCTTGTAGCCTGGGCTGTCAAGAATCTCGGCCATCTTCGAGTTGTATTTGTCTTTGTCTAGTACGACAGTCGCCTTACCTTTGTCTGCCTGTACTATGAAAATGGACTCGTCCTCCTGTAAGCCTCTCAGGCATGCGCGTTCCGAGGCGGTCAGGTTGGGGTGTGGAATTCTAAAGGGCTTTTCCAAGAATTTCTCCATCTCAACACGGAACTCGTCTCGCGCGTCGCGAGGGATTGAGTGCATGGCAGACTCGACTGTGGCTACGAGGTCCAGCTTGTTGATGTGACTGGAAGTTTTAGCAAAGTTGAGTCCTTTGCTAAGTACTAGAAGTTCAGGGGGGGAGAGGGCCCTAGAAGAAGCGTTGTAAACTGAGATGTTGTTTTTAACAGCGATCGGGGGTTGGTAGATCGATCTATTGTGTTCACTTCTGAGGGCCGCGAATTTTCTTTGTTGACGTGTTTTATAAACGTAGAAAATTTTGTTGTAAATAATTTTCATAGATACCATGAAGTCGGTGTATTGGTCGGGAAAGGTGCACGCAAGCTCCAGACAAAGTTTCTTGTTGCACTGTTCTATGGAGTACTTACACTTTCTGTGGAAGCTTATTTGTTCACGTAGTAAACACCGCGAGGCCCTGTTAGTAGCATTTATTGCTTTGGGCGTGCGCGAAACGGGGAGTTTAAGTCGAAAACCATGTGGAATAAAGTTTCTGTCACGGCATTTAAGTAGAAAAATAAGATGGTTCTCGTGTTTAGCTAGAGAAATAAAGTTTTTCTCAAGATATCTGCACTTTTTGACACTCAATAAATCTAGGTCACGGTAGAGCACACGCAGGTCAAGAGGGAGAAGAGCACGAGGGGGCGTAGAAAGAGCTTTTTGATTCATGTTTTCACTGAGATAGACGTACGATATGGAAAGCTTATTGACCCGGAACGAAATAGAATACGAACACACACTAAAAAACAATTAACCAAGGTCACTTACACAAACAGCAGCCTCCTTTATTTTTCTCTCTCTCTCTTCTCTCTCTTTTTCTATTTTTCTGATGGCATGCAGCCACACCCCCCCTGTCAGCCAGCCGTCGTTTGATTTCCACCCCATGTGGATCCCGATTATTCGACCAGACGTCAACAGAGCGCGCAGCCACCCCCTCCCTGTCAACATTAAACCTGCCCGCCAGCCTGAAGAGAGAAGAGCGCACGGACGGACGTCAGTTAGCCTCTGCTTGAGGAAGAGTAAGGAAGTGTTACTCGAAAATTCGCAATTGTTTTTATGTAAGTCAATAAGCTTTCCATATCGTAGAAGTTAAATAGTTACCGTCTCGGTGGTCTAGTTGGCTAAGGCGTCCACCTGGAAAGTGGGTGACTCGGGTTCCAACCCCGATTTTTTAATTTCTGGATTGTATTAAATATTAAATTATCTATAACCAATACAATGATATTGACAAACGGATCTGTGGGTGTGCTGGTGCTTGAGCGTCTTATCTCTTGTCTTACAGGACAAGTGGCGCGCGATTGTAAAGGCAATCCGCCACTGTAAAGGACCTTAATTTGCCGTAAGATTCGAAAATACTAGGCCGCTTTGCGAACACTTTTTAGTCGCGTTGATGGATGAGCTTTTTTGTAAGTTTTTAGTTTGCGTTGGATCTCTTTAATTTTGCAAGTGCTTTTTAAACGCATTGAAGGTGATTGTTGTCAAGTTTCTATTGTTACTTGATAATTGTTATTATACACTACAAAAACTCATATTAAAACCTATATTTCTATAGATTCTGCCTTACTTTTTCAACATTTTATTTCAATAGGTACGACATCACCATAACCTCAATGTCCATGTGAAATATGAACGTTTGGTCGGAATCGGTAAAAATGTCACGAAAATCTTGCACTAAAAACCGAAAGATATCGTAAAAGTACGATATTCATGAGAAATACTTCTTCAATTGTACCCAAAAACTTGGCAGGTATAAATTCAGAGATTTCGAAGGTCCCCTTCTATTTTCATCAAGATCGCATATGCCGTTTGTCCGGTAGAGAGCGAACAAACAGACAAAAATACCAAAAAAACGAGCTAATTTGTTGGGGGGGTCAGTGAAATATAGAAGTCTTCGCTTAGCTCATCCAATAAAGCTCTACTACAACAATAGCTGGGAATTCTATCATGTCGATGGTTATCTTGTGGTCTCCAAACCTGTGAGGTTAACCATGGTAATGTTATAGGTTGTGTTCCGCAAAGGCGACCAGAACGACCAGTCTGCGACCAATGGAATTTAAGTAAACATAATTTTCACCAATGACAGATCAGATTTGCAAGAAACGTATGCGATGCGTTGCTGTTATGACTGTTGTGGTCGAGACCAAGAAGCCCACTGTTTTATTCCGGTCGTGGGCTGGTCTTTGAAGAAAGCGCGGTTATTTCAAATTCTTTCATTGAAAATCATGGAATGATGTCAACCACCGGCAATGTTCCTGTAACTACACAAGGGTAGACAATAAATCATTCATTCTTTTATTCAAATCATTCATGTATTAAGTAAATGATATGATTTATACAACATTTTAACGAGATACCACAACTTTTCATTAAAACACGGCCTTGTAGATGCACGCACCATTTCGGAGCCAAGGCAGTCCCCAACAATCAGACGTTGAGTGAAACAATGAAAATAACAATACCCAGTCGAGCCCAGAATGGTCGACCGGTCGCTTCTACGGAACGCAACCATAGTAGGAAGCTTCGCAAACGCTTTTTATAGTCGCGTTGATGGATGAGTTCTTTTTTAAGTTTTTACTATGCGTGGGATCCTTTACTTTCAAGTTCCATTGCAAAATCATTGAAAGTAGTACTAATTGCTATGGTTTTTAGAATGTCAAATATCTGGAGGCCCAAAGACTTGCTTTTTGAACACATTGTTGGTAATTGTAGTCATTTTTCTATAGTTACTTGTTGATTATTATTAATAACCTCAAAAAACTTACATTGAAACTTCTATTTCTAGTGATTTTGGTTTACTTTTCCGACTTTTTCTTTCAAAAAGTACTACATCACCAAAATTCTGGTTTACTTTTTTGACATTTTCTTTCAAAAGGTACTACATAACCATAACCTTAATGTCCATAAAAAAATATGAACGTTGTAACCCCCCCCGTTTGGTCATAATTGGCCCAAACATCACGAAAATATCGGGAAAAATCGAAAAAAGATCGTAATAAAAGTACGATTTCTATGAGAAATATTTCTTCAAATGTCCCTTAAATCATAACTTACCTAAATGATTTCCAACGTTCCCTTCAATTTTCATCAAGATCGCATATGCCGTTTGCCCGGTAGAGAGCGAAAAAACAGACAAAAATACAAAGAAACAAAAAACACCCGAGCTAATTTTTTGGGGGGTCAATGAAATTTAAGTCTTCGCTTCGCTTGCTACGCTCATCCAACAAAGTTGAAACAAATGTCAAAATACATATATATATATGTTAACTTATTTTAGAAATAAATGTTTTAACGGTACCTATATGCCACTCCTTGAGTTAAATTTAAAAGGAGTGGCAAATACCGTGAAAACATTTATTACTAAAATAAGTAAAAATGTCCAGCCACGAAAGTATTCGTCAACAAATATATATATTCGTTTTTACGTAGATTTTCTCGGATATAATGTTATATTATGATGAAATTCTTTCGAGTTTCCGAGATAAGTTTTATTACAAACGTTTCGGACAATTCTCCCTGTCCATTCTCAAGGTAACGACATACAAATTTAAAAAAAAACATTAAGTAAACAATCAAGACAATGAAAAATAATATAAAATACAAAACAAGTCATTCATCAACGCATGAAATCATTGGATTAAGACGTTTCATGATTTTGGTGTCTATCGAAAAAATATTTCTCATAGAAATCGTGGTTTGACGATTTTTCCCGATTTTTAATACAATATTTTCGTGATTTTTGGACCAATTCTGACCAAATGGGTGGCGCTACAACGTTCATATTTTACATGGACATTAAGGTTATGGTTGTGTAATGCTTGTTTTTAAAAAAAGATTAAAAATTTAGCCAGAATTCATAAAAATAAAGGTATTATTAGAAGCGTTTTACAAGTGTAATTAACAAGTCACTATAGAAACTTGACAACAATCACCTACAATGCGTACAAAAAGCATGCCTTTGGGCCTCGCGATATTTTACATTCTACTATAAATTGGTATTTTCATATAGTTATTAATACTACTTTATAAGAATTATCCTGATTAAATGAAAATAATTTTGTAATGGAACTTTAAAATTAATGAGATCCCACATAATGCTAAAAACGAAGTTATCATTTGACATAAATATTAATTTTTTTAAATTTTTATCTATGTAATAAACGTCTATCCTATTCTCTTGATTAAAAATAAAAAATAAATAGATTCTCATCCATCAACGCGACTTTAAAAAGCGTTCGCGAAGCGGCCTAGTAAAATACACACAAGAAAATAAAATTGTGGCTACCGTATACTTCCAATGCTATGTCACCATAATGTATTTCTCAATGTTAGGTAAGAGATTTGTTCTATTGCTGCTTCATCAGACCGATGACAGCACAGATCCCTACCGACAAGTTGTGCAGTAAAACTGATATCATTTAAGATATTCACAGCAATTGTCGTGCAAGTTTGCCCCGACTAAAGCATTGATTAGAATGATATTGTGTTTACTCTGCGTCTTCTCATTTGGTTATTTACAACCCGACTTTACACTAGATTGTTGTTGAATTAGACGAGTGAGCGCAGCGAAACAAAGTCTAAAACGCTACTCGATCAGGCCTTCCCATGACTAATGTGTCTGTATATTAAATGTTTGTCTGTATGTCTGTCTGTCCGCCTCATAAGGCCGAACGGCGAAATAGATCAAGCTGAAATTTTAAACAGACATCCGTGACCAGGTAACTGAGAACTGCTAACAAAATGAGCACAATCCGTTGCGAATTAAACCTACAAGAAATAATGAATTGGAAAATATGCTTGAAAGGTGTAGGTTTCATTTTAACAACAATGCTTTTGTTCTTGAAGAATTCATTTTTATCGAATAATTTTTGGCAGGCTGTGATAACATGCATAGCAGTGACCAAGGTTCACCTAAATTCCCCTGGGACATTGAGTAAACCTTGCCATCTTTACTCGTATTTCGTACTGGCTATGTTTTCCATAGTATTGTCACTGTTGATGTAGACTAAACTGCGTTATATGCATTTTAAAACATGTTTAATATATTTTGAAATACAATCCATAAACTACAAAACCTAATTCGACCAGGGGATTTAACCCAGGTCTCCCACTTCCGGGTATAAGGGCGCCTTAGTCAACTAGACTAGGGAAATGCCAAAGTCGTTGATAGACGAGTGAGTGAGCCATGTGTTGATTACCCGGTATCATTCCTCATACTGGGCTAGATCCAGCCTTAGGTATAGGGGAGGAAAGGGGATGTTCCCGGGTACTCAACACATGGCTCACTCACTCGTCTATTAACGACTTTGATATCCCTTGTATGTTTGATGACACCAGAATATTGCATCATTGTTATATTTGGCATGGAGAAACTGGATAGTCATGTTATATGAAAATACCTCCGGCATCCTTCCGTCCCGAATTAAATTGGTCTAAATTAAGGTATTTTAATTAAACAATTAAATCTGATTCCAAATTTTTATAAGAATTTTAATGTTTTTAAAATATGTTGTTTCGCTGTTTTTTTAACAAATTTTGGGATTTTTTTATTCCGAGTTAAAGTTTCAATTTAAGTTTAAATATAAATTAGAAAATTATCCCTAACACGAGATATTTCCAGATATTTTTGCACATTTTGCTTTTTTTGTATCTCAAATAGTAAAAATACTAGAAATATATTACTTTTCTGGGACAACCCCCATTTTTTTATAATTTTACTTTTTGTTGCTGATATGTATTTTCTAACTTCGCTAAAAAGGGCACATTTTGTCCCATTGACATGGGTGAAAAAAAAGTATTTTATTAATTCACACAAAAAATGGGGTCAAATTGGAAAACTTATTTACCTGGAATAAAATTTTAAATTTGATGTCCATTTTAATGACCACAATGACTGAAGAGGTAAAAGAAGTTTTTTTACCTCATCTAGGGGCCTACCATGTACGCAACCCTAGAAAGAAATAATTTTTCTTTGTGCTACTATGGTGTCATTTATGAACAATTGTGTGCCTTAAAACCAAACTAACTTACTATGAACAATTGACGTACCTAGTGAGATGTCAGCATTAATGAAATGTGACATGGTGATAGTCGGTATTTTTTAATTATATACACTCCCACCTTCGCCCCCTTCCCTCACACACTCCCGTCCCTTTGAGCATCATAGACATAGGTAAATGTTCTAATATGTCGAACAACTGATTGTGAAACATTTACAAGATGCACAGAGGAGTACTCAGTTCTAGCTGCGTGTATATAAGAGTCACGTGTAGGAGGTGCACTACAGTCACAGAGCTTCAGCACCAGAGACAAAGGCAGATTCACAGGCTTCACATTGAGGTATGTATAAATGATCGTTTTTTATCGTTTCGTTTTTCTTTTTAAATGATTTTTAATGATACTTTTTCTTTCTTTTTTTTCTTTCTTTTTCTGGCTTTTTCTTTCTTTTTTCCTTTTTGTTCTTTCCTTTTCTTTTCTTTTCATTTCCCATTCGTTTTTATATTTGATTAATACATTAAAGGCATTTTGTATCATTTTTTTTTGTTACCAAAATTGTTGTGTTTAATGCATTTAATGCATGTTGTTTCTGCATCCATGTTTTTAGATTTATTTATTTTTCCTCCTTTGTAAATCAGTATTTATAACTGAATAGGATAGACGTTAAATAAATAATAAAAAATTAAATAAATAAAAATTACTAGGAAGCTTCGCAAACGCTTTTTCAGGCGCGTTGTTGGATGAGCGTAATTGGTGCATTGAGCTGCCATGTGTTATACAGATGGTATTTAAATTGATTTCGTTTTCCCATTGCTATGGCCTGCGAGACACGCTTGGTAATATTGTTTTAATTTTTACGACGACGACATGAGGATCAGGGGCGCACATTACATTACACACTACATTACAATCGAATAAAAGCATGTAGGTGTTATAAGTCGAAGATTTTTTTTTAAACGATTTGTCTCACTGGTCGAGCGGTTTATAAACCCACTGATACCAATACGGAACATATCGGTTTTGATCATTGTTCCTGCCAAGATATTGCCTGCCCCTTTCGGGTCGGATTTTTTGTTTATTATTTAGAAGGCGGTGGATCTGTTTACTGTAGAAAGTACATTAAAACACTTAAATGAGTGGGCAAAATATAAAAATTTTCATCAAAAAAATTTTTCAAAAAAAAAAATTCCAAATTTTTTTTTTATCAATTTAAAAAAAAAAATCATGGGGGTGTAAAACAGGGTGCAAAACACCCTTGTCGGCTGACAGCCGACATACGACCGAAAAGGGTTAATATCTAAACTAGCCCGCTTCGCGAACGGTTTTCCCAGTCGCGTTGATGGATAAGCTTTGTTTTTAAAAATATTTCTGTCAAATGATTACGTTATTAAGTGGGATCTCATTACTTTTTCTATAGTTAGTTGTTAATTATACAACTGTAAATGGCTGATATTAAAAACTTAATTTCTATAAATTTTGAACAACTTTTTAAACTTTAAATATGAACGTTGTACCCACACCCTATTGGTCAGCATCGGCCCAAATATCACAAAAATATCGTATTAAAAACCGGGAAAAAATCGTTAAAGTACGATTTCTGAGAAATATTTCATTTGACGTCTCTTAAATCACATGTATAATTTTATTGATTTTAAACGTTCCCTTCAAGTTCCATCAAGATCGGAGTTGCCGTTTGCCAAATATCACGAAAATATCTCATTAAAAATCGTAGAAAAATCTTACACAAAAACGTGGCAAGTCTAAGTTTAGAAATTTCGAAAGTCCCCTCCAATTGTCATCAAGATCGCATATGCCGTTTTCCCGTTAAAGCGCGAACAATCAGACAATAAAACTAACAAAAAAAAACACTCGAGCTATTTTTCTTGGGGTAACGTAAGTGAAAAAACAACAAACGTAAGTGAAATTGAAGTCTTCGCTTCGCTCATCCAATAATAACTGCATAATAATTATGTGGTGGTTTGCGACGTCCTAGTAAAGACGTATTTGGTAAATTGTAAATATCGGTTACGACTTCTCTATGCTTGCTGATCCGGTTAAGAGTTGTGGCCAACAAACAGGCGTTTACGTAGATTGTTTGTTTGTTTGTTTGTTTGTTTGTTTGTTTGTTTGTTTGTTTGTTTGTTTGTTTGTTTGTTATATTTATTTGCAACAGTACTAAGCACCACAATTGCAAATACAATATTACAAGAATAATAGAGAACAGAACAATACAGACATAACATGTAGGTAAATGCGATTGAAGTAAAACAAGATCCCCACAAATACAAAAAATGAATCACAACCACATAAAATTAATCACTGATTTATCTTCTAGGCTAATAAATTTGTTTGTCTCTAAATTTGTTGAAATTGTATTTTAAATTCTTATAAATATTATTTAAGTATGAGTACAATGTGTGTTAATTACAATGGTTTTTTATCGTTTATGTGTAGTTTTCACAATCGTGAATGTCGCGTTTTTAAACGCGTGTTATAAGACTTTGTATAAATATTATTAATAATTTGGGCTTGTTGTTTACAACAATATTATTTTGCCTTGATTCCAGTGTTGCCTGATTGGTGCTTACTAACAGAACACAGAAGATGTTGCCCCTGAAGGTGTTGACCCTACTGGTTCAAGTCTTGGTTGGAGGCAACGCTGCCAGTAAGATTATCATAATATACTATTATTATTGATATTAATAATCAAAATTTCACAAGTTTACAGAAATACTGAACTTTTACCACACTCAAAAAACTTAGTTAGGCCTACTCGAAGAAACAATTCGTCAAAATATGATGCTTTTGACGTGGTAAATAGAATGATTTAACGTTCAAAAATGTGTAAATGATTTTTATTCAACATTTACTATCACTTTCTGATGATGATGATGATGATTTTTTTTTACACTTTCTTTGTTATGAAGGCTTTTAATAATTTCAATTTGTTTCAAATTTGATATATTTAAAACAAATTGAGAATAAAAAAAAAGTACACTAGTATATCACACATAAACCTATTTATAAAAAATATCGTCTGTAGGAAAAATCGTCTTGGATTTTGGCATTTTTTGTGGAATGGTATGCAAATCCAAATGTGTGTAAATTTAAGTCATAAGTCAACATTTTGAATGATTATGTGTGAAATTAATTGCATCGTCTTGGAAATTGTATACCTAAACAAAATTTCCTGACTAGAATTTAACATCAGGGACAAAATTTAGAAGTCATGCTCCAACTTGCAATTTCTAGTGCGCTAGTCACTACAAAGAAAACACACAAAAACAAGATGGCCGCCATTTTATCTTCTCAAGATTTTGATTTTTTTTTCATACTCCGATAAATTTTAACTAGGAAGCTTCGCAAACGCTTTTTCAGACGCGTTGTTGGATGAGCGTTTGTTTTTTACACGACAAAAAGCGTAAAATTGCGATTATCATAAGAAATTATTTTTAATTTTATGAATGTAGGTATTCGTGTGAAATTTGAGCGCAATCGAAAAAATTTTTTTCATGAAAATCGAAATTTTACGTTTTTTTAAAAAACAATTCCTTGACTTATAACACCTACATGCTTTATCCGATTGTAATGATTTTTTCACAGAACCTTAAGTTTATGAATTAATATATTCGTGTAAAATTTGTGCGCAATCGAATAATTATTTCTTATGAAAATTTCAATATTACTTTTTTTCCTTTTTTTAAAATTACGATTAATAAAAAATAAAAAATTAAGTTAATTTTTTATTTAATTTAATTTAATTTTAAAAAAATCTTCAACTTAGTAATAATTTTTTCTCAGAACAACAGAAAATCCGCATAACACATGGCAGCTCAATGCACTAATTACGCTCATCCAACAACGCGGCGGGACTTAAGCGTTTTCCTAGTAAAATAAGGTTCTGTGGAAAAGTCATGACAATCGGATAAAGCATGTAGGTGTTTTTTTCGAAGAATGTTTTAAAAATTAAAAAACCCGTAAAATTGCGATTTTTATATAAAAAAAAAAAAATTCGATTGCGCTCAAATTTCACACCTATATATTAATTTATAAAATTAAGGTTCTGTGAAAAAATAATTTCAATCGGATAGAGCATGTAGGTGTAATAAGTCAAAGAAATTTTTAAAAAATCGTAGAAAATCGTAAAATTGCGTTTTTAATATGAAATAATTTTTGGATTGCGCTCAAACACGTGGCAATTCTAAGTTCAGAGATTTCAAAGGCTTCCAGAAAATGTCATCGCAGTTGGAGTATTGGTTTAGCCGGAATCGTGTTAACAAACTGACAAAAATACAAGAAAAAAACTTTTCGTTTTTTTTTTCTCTAGTGTAGTGAAATGGAATCTTCGCTACGCTCATCCAAAAAATACGTAGGCAAAAAAGTTATATATAACTATATCTGTGAATTTAACTTCTGTCATAACCCTCCATTTTTGGGTATTAACCCACGGGGTATTTCTTTGATTTTTTCATCAAGAGTGAAAGGGTTGACTGCAAAGAACTGTTGTAAGTTTCATTGAATAGATTTAATCCAAATTTTGCGTTATTTAAGACGTACGCATAATTATAAAGTATTATTAGACAACTTAGCTCAGCGAACGATGTCTACAACGCAACTCGATCGGGCCTTCGTTGTGATTAATTCGTCTGTTTGTTAATGTCTGTCTGTAATAAGCCTGTTCGGTCCCATACGGCCGAACGACCAAACAGATTGAGATGAGATTTTAAACAGACATCCGTGACAAGATAACTGAAAACTGCCAACTTAATGAGTAAAATCCGTTGCGATTTAAACCTACAAGAAATTAAAATGTTAAAAATGTTAACCTAGATTGCTACTGTTTACACAAAATTTAAGACACCAGACAAAGAAATGGGCCTAACATAAAATATATCTTACCCTATTTGTGGAATACAAACATAATAATGATTGTACAATATATTATCTATACCTATTATTAAGAATTGTAGTACAAAGATAACAGTGTTATAGTAGTTTGTCCTTAAAAAAATCCTCAACAGAGTCATATGATTTGTAACATAAGAGTTGTTTAAGTTTGTTTTTAAAAATTGTATGGCTTTTAGACTTGTCGCTAGCTTTGTTGACATGTTTGTTATTTACTGGTTTTGAAAAGCCCTTCTTCTGTTTAATTATCTCTTTTTACTTTTTGAAATTCCTAGTGCAACGCCTGCTTCTTGACTGTGGCTACACCACGAGGTGGTGGTGACGGGGGGGGGGGGGTTATACTAGTATCAACGGGCTACACCTAACCATACAACACTGTCTTCCAGGCAACACAGAATGGCAGGACGACCCAGGCTTCAACACCAGGATTCATGGTGGAGCCAAAGCAAAAGCTGGACAGTTTAAGTCCACGGTTCGCATTTATTATCGGGCACATATTTTAGATAATATGGATTTAAGAAGGCATGAAATTTCATCACATATTTGCACTGGTACAGTTATTAGTCCTTCGTGGATCCTGACTGCCGCACACTGCCTGCCCTGCCCTTACTTGTACACATTTACAAAGAAAACTACCAGGTTGGTAAACAGACTTAAGTTCTGGTGTTAAACTAGTGACGAACACCCCTTCAGCCGTATCTCGATCATGAAGTAGAATAACTACTTCCCAAACCCAACCTGAATATTAATAGATTTGAAAATGGGGTCAGAAGAAAAATATCTTCAATATTAAGGGAGGACGTCCCTGAAAATATTAGATTCTATAGTTTTTATACCTGCACTGACTTAAAACTTTCAGGGGTTGTTCAGATTAAAAAAAGAAATTGAGGTAGGTAATTTTTTGTTTTGTTTTTGTTAATTTTACCGGAATATTTAGTCAGAATGCATGGAAATACACTCAATCTTAAAGGGGCTAAAAAACCCAAAAAATATTTTTTACCACGTGATCTATAGCACAATACTACACTTAAATGACCGTTTAAAAAATTATATCTTGTAACTGTGATTTAACACGAATTTTTTAATTTTTTTGATCCAGAAATTGACGAAAATTGGTGTTTTGGAAAATTTCCTAAATCGGCTTTAACCTGCTTCTTTTTTGGTCCACATAGATACTAGAGCATAGTATCAATCTAAAATGCCCCTTTATAACATCGTGTCTTGAAACTGTGCCCAAATATACCCTCAAACACGCAAAAATATGCATTCCAAAATCACACCCCATCTTGGTAATCAGCATATTTTGACCGAACTACTTGCCCAAATTACAAAACAAAATAATAGAGAATTTACAGAAAAGGCTGTCGAGTACGTCAATAATGGCCAAATATTTTTTGGATCAAAATCCTCCAAGGTCACGGGGCATAAAGATCATCCCCATGTTATTTCTTATGGGAGATTTTTGCCGATGGGACCTAGCTCGAAAAATGTAATGTTTGACAATTTTTTGGGAGGTCATGGTGGCCCCAATAATTTTTCTGTTAATTGCTAAATTCATTACTAGTTAGCTCGAATGAAATATATTGCTTGAGCTGAGCGGTTAAATACCCCTTTAAGGAAACGGATATTATCAAAAGATTTAATGATAGAAGACTAGGGTTGAGTTTTAAATCTTTAGGGATCTCCATTGCACAATAGGGAACCTAAGTTTTGAAGGCGGGAAGGAAATTGGTTCTCTCTGGTTTCAGCGCCCATAAGAATTAGCATGGTACGAAAATGAAACTCGCCGTATCTTTTGACTCGCGCAAAAGAAATCTAAACCAATAACATCACAAGATGCATAATTTTGTGAAGAAGATGATGGCATTCTACTTTGCTCGATGACGCTTCCTAAATTCAAACTATTATGAGTTTAATGGACCCATGTTTGCGCGCTGTCGCAAATGTACTCTGACTGAGCGGCAACCTAAGCGAGACGCAGCCACGTTGTGTGCAGCTGTGGCATCCTCGCATACCACGCGCCTGTCCATGGTTGCTAAATGTACTTTTCATTCAAGATTTTGTTGGCACATTAAAGGATATTTTATTAGTAATGTATAATCTAGTACAACCCAGTGACCTCACAGTAGCCACAAAGCAAGTCGGATACCAAAAGTTATGCTGATGCCACGGACAAAATGTTTTTACGTGCTTTTTCATGAGCAGTTTGGAAGGTTTGGCAACAGTGTAAATGTAGAGTTCACTTCGACTCAAAACAAATGTCATTAATATTTGTGATAGAGAAGAGTTATGTTTATCCACGCAAAGAGGAAAGATTATAGTTTCTTACAGTAGAATATAATTCCGGTCCGTGGTCGGGATCTCGCGCTATCGCTTACGAAACATTTAGCACGGGTTAATCGCCTATACCACGCTGACCGGAGAGAACCAGACAACGCCCACTTAGGTTCCCTATCTAGATTCTAGAGGATTTTTTTTTTTTTCATTTGTGTTTTATTGATCATGAAGTGTTGACATTTTAATAATCAAATTAACATATGACACACATAATTTTCTACAGGTAGTAAATCACAACTGATGCAAAATCGATCCGCTAGATTGTAAGCCTAACTACCATGAGCTCTCAAACAAATCAGCCTATTCGGACCAATAGTTTAGGAATAAAATGTGTCCTAAACTAGTAATACGTGGTTTAAAAAGAGCGGAGATAATGAACAATGATCGAAAAAACAATAACATATTAATAAGTACTATTTACATTGATCTAATCAATAAAAATAAAAATATTTTATAAAAAAAATATAAAAATATAACATATTGCATTTATATAATAAAAAAAATATAAAAACTACGTCAAACCATAAATAACCACTTAAAATACATTTTTATAAATATACACTATAAAAAACCTACCTCACTCAAAAAACTGTTTGGTTGGTGGAACACATTTTTTACTTATCTGAACCAAATAATTTAGTGGAAAATTAGCCAGCCAAATAATGTGTTATGTTTACTAAATAATTTAGTTATTGTTGTTTAGTTGAATCAACTAATAAAAGTTGTTCAACCATATTATTTTAGAATTCATAACTATTATTGTTTGGAATAACAATTTACTGTAGTTGTTTTGACTGTAAAACTTTTACAAATCTTATACTTTTAAACTTTTAACCCAAAAGTAGGTTGATATAAATAAACAAATAGTTGTCGGAAATGGCCTCCTCATCTCCCCCCACCACTCCGATTGTAATACGATTTTAATTAATCTTATTACGAAGGATATTGTTCCTGCACGAATGACTTGTACCATTCATTAATAGGTTGCAGGTTGTTAAATTAACCTGAATAGCAAGTACATTAGGTTGCAGGTTGTTAAAAACCTGCGCCGACCGAGCCTCGAACCTGGGACAGAGAGAACACATATAGTTAGTAAGCCATGACCTTATCCACTACGCTACGAGGTGCACTGGGTAACAAATGCATTGCATATTAGTTTTTTCACTAAAATTTATTTTTCTAAATAATATAGTTATCCCAACATCTCTTTCATCAGCTATTTTGTGGTCACCCAACTAAAAGAGAGTTAATTCAACAATTATTTTGGTTGTTCCAACCATACAGTTTTTTGAGTGATAATTAAAAGGCTTTATTCTCAATTTTTTTACCTATTTTTACCTAACATTAAAAGCATAAAACATTTTTTTAAATTTTTGTAACTGGAGGACCCCTTAACAAGAAATTCAAAGGTCATTTCAATGACTTCCTACTATACTCTTATTCCCTGATAAACTTTTAAACTTTCTTCTCGGTATTCTTTCAGAGTGGCGGTTTATACGGTGTGCAAAGTGTGACAATTGCACGCCTGATCAGTCAGGAAAGTTTAAAAAAAGCCTTACAAACCAAAATTAGGTAGTAAGTGGGAAATAGACGAGTTTGGCTGGCGAGCCTGTGTGGGCGTGCAGTTCAAGACTCGCACCCTCGTAGTCGTAGGCCATTTAGCCGACGTGAGTCAGTGTCAAGTGTACATAAAAAAAAAACTTTTATTTTGCTTTAGAAATTGCCCCGAAACCACATCCGGTTAAAGTTAAGTGAGAACTCACTTTGTGCATGGGCTGTTTTAGATGCATATTTCACCGTTATTAAGAAGACAAATGCGCCTTAGAACTCATTTTAGGCCATTAAACTTAATAGTCACCTAGAAAAAAAAACTCCGAAAGCGAATTTCCATCTGGCGGCTGGGGCTCCGCCCCAGACCCCAGCTATTCCGCACCACCTCGTTTTTGGGAATTGCACACCTGATATTGAGGTCAAAAACCGCCACTAAATGAAATAAAAAGGTACTTTCTATTTCGATTCAATTTATGCGTAAAAACCCGTCTGTCACTCAAAATTTTAACACCCAGTCCCTCCCCTATGTCTTTGATTTCACTAGTTTCAACAATCTCTCTTCTAGGTACGTCGGTGATCCAGAAGTATTTGAGGTACAGACGCAGTGTGTTCGTTGCCCAAAAGTAAAATTGAAAGTTATTTTGCACATCCCGATGCGAATGTAACAAAGTACGATTGTATGGCTTCACACGCTAGTGTGTTCAACGTTGACATTGCTCTAATTAAGTTGAAAGGTACGCTCGTCTTCAACAAGAATCTCGGCTCCATTGCTCTGATGAGTGGAGGCAAGGGCGCGGCGCAAGACTGCATTGCCCAGGGGTACGGCCTCCAATACGACGCGTCGCTTACTGTGCCACTCAACGACGGCAGACTTCATTACGTTCATGTATCAGCGGGCAACGAGCTGTTTTGTCGGGATCTGGATCCAACAATAAGCAAAGATTACTTCATCTGCGCGCGCAACGAGATTGACATGTGGAAAGCAGCGTGTCGTGGTGATTCAGGAGGGAGCCTGTTGTGCAAGGGCCAGGGGAAGGAGCTGGTCAGTGTGGGCGTCTTCTCCAAGTTCAGGGGGTTCCCGTGCGGCAGCAGCATCATGGTCTACATCTCCACTGGCCATAATTGAAGAGTGGGTCAAGAACAAAACAGGCGGTGAGGGAATCGTCTTTAAGAGTCTGTGGTAGCAAGGATCCTCCGATATACCTAGTTAAATACACATGAAGAGGGGCATGCATTGCACGCTGGGCCTCCCGTAGGTGTTGCACTAAAAAGTTTTGATAAAAAATAAATTCCATTGGGATTGTTCACAACAATATAAAAATTTAAACGAGAATTATTGGTCAGTTAATTTGTTAAGTCCTTCCTTCACCCTCGTCCCACCTTGTTGCATCCTGAGCAGCCTGTTGCCAAGGCAGACAAGCCTGAAGGTCAGTTCACACGAGCATTTCCAAATGCACAGTCACATCTTCGTACAAGTTGCGTTGCTAGCAATTGCAAGAAGTAGTATTCTGTTCTACTTTACGGCTATATTGCTCGAGAGCAAGCAGTGTTTGATTGGTATGACATCACGCGAACATTGTCATTGACTATCTAGTTTTTTCGAGCCTTATTCCGTGCTATGTCATGGAGTTCAAATAGAAATAAGAATAATTATGTTCGTCATTTAAGTTCATCTGGAGATTCAGGCCTTCCTTTTAATTTAATATCAAATTTACACGATGGTCAACACGATGGAGATAATCGTTTCGCACTTAGAAAATAATAGTTGCGTGTGATTTTTAAATATTTAACTCTTCCATAATAGTCGGTTCTAAATGTTTTCTTCTCATTTGGTGAAAGGACATGGTCGAAGAAGGTATAAGATCTTCTGATCTTTTGTCGAATGCATTACACTTTGTTACTTTAGTGCATGCTTGTAGTTTCACACCAAGCTTATGGGCTCTTATTGAAAGAATGATATTATTTATTTGGGGAGGAAACTCTTTTTTACTTAGAGATTGAGTTGAGGTAGGAAGGGACTGAGGGGAAGGAGGGGGACAGGGAAGGGATGGTGGCTGTTTCATTGCAAGAAATCGTTCACTCGTGAGTGTGCTTTTTAAAAGTAGCATGGGGTGAGCAAGAAACAAGAGAAGATTGGTTGTGATGGAGAGAGGTGTTGTACGTTAGCCTTCCAAGAGTCAGGACCGTGGGGAGCCGGGCGTTCCGAGGACGAACCATTCGGCCTGAGCCTACCTTTGGGTTTACCGGACCCTTAAACCAACCTTTTCTGGGCAGGGTTTGGTGGGGGAGACTTGGGGTCAGTGTGAGTGCGGTTGATTGTACGTTTCTTTCGCATTTGGAGAAAATGATGCACTGGTTCCAATCTTGGCGAGTGACGATTAGCCTTGGATGACGGTCGCGGCTGGTCGAATAAAAACGACACTGGGTGCAAACCTCAGGATGGTAGTGTGTTCCAAGTGTTCGGTAGAATTTAAGGGAGATGGAAGTAATATGCTAATCCGATATCCTGGTGAAGCCAGTAAATTGGTGTTGATTTGGGAAAATGTGTAACGGTTCTTAACATTAGGTTTTGTAGTGGTTGGAGGAAGTACATACTGGACTGAGCAGCACCAGCCCAGATGGAGCAAGCGTATGTGATGGACGGCATAATAATTTGTCGGTATATCGTGAGTCTGTCTAAACGTGATATTTTATTTTGTTGAATGTAATAGTGGGGCTAATGCAGAAATTCTTCGAACAGCGCGTTGTTGAGTGTTGCGAATGTGCTGCCTCCAGGTGAGTCGAGAGTCCAGAGTTGCTCCAAGATACATGGCTCTCTTCGACCAGGGGATGCTGCGTCCCCCAAGAATAAGATGGGGTAGTTAAGTCATATTTTCTACTTGAGAAGAGAACAGCTACTGTTTTTATTGGATTGAGGCTCAGCCTCCATTTACTGTAGAAGGGCGCCACCGTGTTGACGCCGCGGTGAAGTTTGGCGATTGCAAGGCTTGAGAACTCAGATGTGGCAGCAAGTGCATTATCGTCTTCGAATTAAGGTAAAATGACCACCTGTGGTAAAGACGGTAAATCAGCCGCATAGACGTTGAAAAAAAAGGGACTTAGCACAGACCCGTTTGGTACTCCTGCTTCGATTGGACGGGGAATGCTGGTAGCTCTCATCCAGGAGGCGATGAAGGTACCGTGTTTTAAAAAGGAATGTAGAAGATGAAGAAGATGACGAGGGCAGTCATGATTGCAAACTTGAAGAGGAAACCTGGATGCCAGACCTTTTCAAACGCCTTTGCCACATCTAAGAATACCACAGCAGTGTGAGAGTTGTTGTTGAACCCATGAGTAATCTTGTTTGTGAGGCGGAGAAGTTGAGGTTTGGTTGAAGTGCCCAATCGTGAAGACGGTATAGTTTGCTTATCACCTACAAACACTTTTAGTCGGGAATGGATAGTTCTCTCGAACGAATGTTTAAAAGGCTGATCGGCCTGTAGCTGGTCGGGTCTTTTGGAGGCATCCCAGGTTTGAGTATTGAAATTACTTTGGCATGTTTCCAAGCTGTAGGGCAGTGGCCAACACGGAATGATGCTGTGAAAATTTGTAGCAGACGAGACAATACTGTGCCAGGGAGCTGCAGTATGAGGCGAGCTGTGATTGAGTCTGGTCCGGGAGCCTTTTTGGGGATTAGGGCTTTGAATAGTGATATAAGCTCTGGAGAGCAGAGGTCTTCGTCTTGGTGTTCAGGACACGAGTTCAGGAATGAAGATGCTTTGTAGTTTTGAGGGTAGTATGAATACGCGGTAAAAGAAATGTTGTTTTTGTGTATTAATGAGAAATATATTTTACCAACACACGGAAAAATTATCTCTGCTACAACACAGAGTTCCTCCTTGTGCTAGATCCACGCTGAGCTAGCGTGAATTTGGTTAAAAAAGTTGTTATGTTGGGAAAACAATTATAAGCTATCTGCATTCTTTTGTTGGAAGGACTACTGTCGTGTTCTTTCGAAAACTGATTAGTTTTCAAAATCATTGACAGAGTGAAGAACTTCTAGCCCGTGATTTCTTTAGAGTCAACCACAAAGTCGGGTAAAAGGGAGACAAGAATGGACCTACTTATTTCGCCTTCAGATGATCAGACCAAAGCAAGCGGTCAGCAACTTTGCGGAATCAACTGTGTAGAAAAGGTGGTGGAAACCGGTTTTATCTAGGCAAACCTACATAATACAACACAAAAATAGCATAATACAACACAAAAATGATCGTTTAAAAAATTATATATTTTGACTGTGATTCACACGAATTTTTCAACTTTTTGATCCAGAAATTTACGAAATCTGGCAATTTGGAAAATTTCTCAAATCAGCTTTAACCTGCTTCTTTTTTGTTCCATATAGATACTAGAGTATCGTACTAATCTAAAAATGGCCCTTTATAACATCGTATCTTGAGACTGTGCACAAATTTACACTCAATATCCAAAAATATGCATTCCAAAATCACACCCCTTCTTGGTAATCAGCATATTTTGACCGAACCGCATCTAAAAATTACAAAACAAAATAAAGAGGATTTACAGAAAAGGCTGTAGAGGACGTTGATAAAAGCAAATATTTATGTGGATCAAAATCCTCCAAGGTCACGGGTCATAAAGGTCGTCCACGTGTTATTTCTTATGGGAGATTTTTGCCAATGGAACCTAGCTCGAAAAATACCAAGGTTGATATTTTTTGGAGCGGTTAATGGTAGACCTAATAATTTTTATGTTAATTTCTAAATTCATAACTAGTGAGCCTGAATGAAAGATGTTTTTTTAGTTTACTGGGTGAATACCCCTTTAAGGATCTCGGATTATTTATTTACCTAATTAAATCGTTCAAAACCAATCTAATCTGGTTTATTGAAAAACTTTAAAAATTAAACCTTATGTTTGACCCAACTTCTGGTACCAAGGCACATTTTTTACCTAAAGCGCATTTCTCTGGGCAAGTCCTGATGTTCATTCATCTGCCACGTGCCTATAGTGTTTGTCGATACGGCAGCCACAATGTTTGAGATAGGATTTAGAGCCAGGTTTTATTGCTCCTTCGTCAGCTCGATGACAAAACAGATGCATTGCAAATAAACTAATGATTTATCACCGCAATATTTATTTTATCTGCATTTTTTTACGTAATTTTACAACCCCATTCAACAATGGATAAATTATGAGTTCGGTAACCTACTACTAGTCCGAGGTCTATCTAAGTTGAACTAGAGCAAATTGCAACAGAAGTGAACATCCCTCAATGTCATTAATCGGGAAACACTCCCGATGTTATAAAGTTAACCGTCCTTCCTACCTATTCGCTAGGTGCCGCTATTAGGTGCTGTACACTCGGGTACCTCGTAAAAAATCCATGTTTTTTGGCGTTTTCAAGGTGTTTCCCAGCCGCCATGAAACGAATGAAATAAGATATAAAATTTGTTTTTTTCTTGCGCTACAGGTTTCTGAGCAGAGCAGAGAAGTAATACGATGTGGATGTAAGATTCGCTGTGAACCGAGATGTTCATGCATAGAAGGCTTCGTTGCAGTGTACACAGCTGTGCATGTGTGATGGTCAATGTTCAGGAATTTGGTACATAGGGCTACTTTCTTGTATGTTTTCTCCAAGATCGTGAAGCACCTTCTAGATCACTATTCACGAAGGATCACACGCTACTTAACTTCCACAAAAGAGCTTCTCAGCGGGCGCACGGACACAGGTCCTACTACTGTCACCAAACGGGATTAAACATCGATTAGTCCATCAACGCATCACACAAACAAAGCATTACCTGACCCAGCCTACCGAAAGGTTGAACGTATGTTTTCAGAGTCTTTAGTAGAAAACACGAATTCTTGACAGAAGCCGAAGCAATCATTTGCCTTATTGTAGACAAGTAAATGATAGGGAACCCCATTCATGAAGATTTGAAAGAAACCGCTAGCGCTCCTCGATCTTGACCAAAACTGTATCAAATTATTTTTCAATTTATTTTATTTAAAACACTCATGTATTGATGAAAATCAAACAAGAAGTAACCAAATCATGTGCGAGAATGTTTTTTATCAGCAAAATAATAGTATTAGTAGCTGAGTGTTGTTTAGTACGTTAGTCTCAATCTTTTGTCTGCATGTCAAAGCCAATGAGAGGGTCAGTATCATAGATACTACTATACCCTCGTCAGTATTATCGGTATCCGTTGGAAACTTATACCATTTATAAGTTGTAGCTGGGTGTAGTTTAGTACGTAAGTCCCCCGTCTTCTGTTCAGCTTAGATTCATAGGAATCTTGCCACGGGCAATAATAATCAATTTTTTCCAAGAACTTTCCTCAGTCGTTAATGATTATACCAATGGATTTAGTCCTCTACTGCCATTAAACATCTTTACACTACTGTATTACTTTAGAGCCTTACTTACTAAGTAAGAAACCTGAATACTCTAATGTTGTTCACTGGACAGGTTGTTATCACATTCACATTCAATAACGTCACTGGTACTAGGATGCTTCGCGAACGCTGGGTGAGCTTTTTTGGTTGACTCCTATTATTATATCACGGCTTTTATTTTGTGTATTTTTGTTTGGTTGGTTGTGTGAACCATGTCAGCCTTCAACAATGCGAAGCCAAAGTCCCCCAGATTTCCGCCAGGAGTAGATACATGGGACCTTGATGCGAAGCGACTGACTTCAAGCCTGTGAGTCAGAGAGAGACTGAGATTTGACATGCGCCTCGCTATGAAAGCCGCGGAAAGGTGCAGGGCAACGATGTCATTTCGAATTTTCCTTGTCCTAAAAGTACGATTATTACGATAATTGATTCTTCAATTGTCGCTCAAACTTTCAGTTATTTTAAACGTTCCCGTAAAGATGCTTTACGATCGGAGTGGCCGTTTGCCAGTTCGTGTCGAAAATATGCGAAATATACAAGAAATTTTATTTCGATTGTATGAGGCAGGTCAAAGTTTGGTATTATGAATGTCCCTTTCGTATGTTATGACTAGGGCTAGGATGTTCAGGACCTTTCAAAGTGAGAAAAAGGCAGGCAAATAGTACCTTTAAAACAGCAAAAAAAGGACCTAAAAACAAAACAGGGCCTATTGTTTTTAATCGAACTCTATTGTTTTAATTACTTTCAGTAATGTTTTATTACTGTTACACCAATATATTTTCATTGAGAGGGGGGGGGGGGATAGTTTTGTCGATATATCAAACACAAGATGAAAAATGAAAAACATAATTTTAACATTAAAATTTCATTTCACATAAGCTCGACACTGCACTCACACTCACACGTTTTGCATCCGTTTTAGCAAATTATACAACAATATAAAACAATAGGACAATGGTATTTTAAAAATGCCCAAAAAGGACCTTAACTACCTTTAAATAGGCATTCTAAGGCAAAATAAAATGCATATTTTTGGCATCCCTCACACTTGAAACATACTTAAAACTATTTTCCATGCATGTATTTACCAATAGAAAAAAGGAGATGTCCTGAACATCCTAGCCCTAGTTATGACGATCGCATACGCCGTTGCACGGTACGGAGCAAATAAAACAGAAAATACCTAAGCTTTTTTGCTCAATGTTAACGAAATTAAAGTGTTGCTACGCTTTTCCACTCATAACTCATATGATTGATGAATACTGCTGCAAAGTTGATGAAATATTACTTTTTAAAGTGGTATTCACCGGCAAAACTCAAACAATATTTCATTCAGGTTAACTAGTTATGAATTTAGAATTGAATAGAAAAATTATTGGGTCTACCATGACCCGAAAAACAATTATCAAACTTGGTATTTTTCGAGCTAGGTCTTATCGGCAAAAATCTCTCATGTGAAATAACATGGGGACGATATTCATGCCCCGTGACCTTGGAGGATTTTGATCCAAAAAAATATTGGCCATTATTGAAGTAATCTACAGTTTTATCTGTAATTTAGGCAAGTGGTTTGGCCAAAATAGGCAGATTACCAAGAAGGGGTGTGATTTTGGAATGCATATTTTTGGTGTTTGAGTGTATATTTGTGAACAGTTTCAAAACACGATGTTATGAAGGACAATTTTAGATAGGTACGATGCTTTAGTATCTACGTGGAACAAAAAACAAACAGGTTAAAGAGGATTTAAAAAATTATCCAAAACGCAAATTTCCGCAAATTTCTGGATCAAAATATTTAAAAAATTCCTGTAAAATCACAGAACTTTACAAGATATTATTTTTTGAACGGCAATCTAGTGTAGTATTATGCTTTATATTATGTGGTAAACAATAATCTTTTAGGGTAATAGACCCTTTAAGTTTAATAACCATGATTAATAATAACAGAACATGTCATCTTAACATCATCGTCTGCGACATAAAATCGGCCACGACCGTACACACGAGAACAAAAAGAAAAATAACGTATTTGAAGGCACTATTAGTGAATTTAATAAAATTCTTAATGCATTTTTTTTTAGCTTGAATGAAGACAAGTGATGTTTATCAAACCTATACATGGGAGGACTTGTAATTTTTGAATTTGACAAATGACAACATGTTTAAATGGTTTCGACCCAGTATGTAAAATATTCATATATATAATATAATTATTATTGAGCGAGCGTAGCGAGCGACTCCACTTGACTCTTATGGCTCGAATGTCTGTTTTTTTTTTTTTTTTTTTTTTTTTTTTTTTTTCTGTTACTGCTTCGGTACAGGTCGCACCGTTTCTCTGATCGACCTGAAATTTTTCACACATGTACATACCACCTAGGCGGGTTGCTGTATAGTTTTTGAACAAAATCCGATCGTTGGTTATAAAAAAAAAAATAAAAAAATGTTCCGATCGTTATAAAATTTTGCAGGGTCAATAAGTACAACATTCTATCCTATTTTCCAAATTTTCAGCTAAATCGGTCAAGACCTTAAAGACTTATTGGTATGTAACATTATGGGAATGTCGTACTTGGGTCGTTGTTGCACGTACCGGTGCTCGCTCAACAACGCGACGGGACTTTAGCGTTTTCCTAGTTTAATAATTATTTTTTCTTTTAACATCTACTCCTATTTGAACCGACGTTGTGAGCTAGCCGAGAAAAGGAGAGTAGTTTACTGTCACATACTAATTACTAACCCGATGAAACTCAAGCGAAAAGCGTGAGATTTTGATTCGGGAGGTCATTGTTCGGTTCCTGCCACCGGTTCTTCAAACTTAATGTTGCGACCTTGGGGTTTGCACTGGGCGAGCGGAGACTACAAACCCACTAGGTGAAGGGAAGGGGGTGCGAGGAAGAGGCTAGTGGACTGTAACTTGGAAAGCACGTACGGTAAGACAAGAAAATATGGAGAAGACAAGGAAACCGAGCTGAGAAATAAACTTAACCACTAACCGACTTTCAATTTGGAATTCTTTATTTAGCACAACTGCTATTTCTGTACATTACATATTTTGGTTATCTTAATCTAATTATAAATTCAAATAACTTTTTCTAAAAAATATTTACATTTTTTGTTTCCTTATTAATGGTAGGTTTAGGTTGTTGTATTCTCAGAAACTCTTATAGAATAGACTTTTACTAAATACCCTAGTGTTACAGTGCTCTAGATAGATATTGTTTTCTACACACCCTCTCGTACCATAGTTGTGATTATTACCAACATAGTCAATCTTATTTATTAAATAGTCTGGGACTGTGCCCAATGTGATTTTATGTCTAAATATATACGATGCTATATTAATAGTCTCTTGCACACTCATCCACTCAAGTTTGTGCAGCATTTCAATAATTTTGATGATGATTTGATGCTGGCCGGGCGAAGTGTCAACTAGGCGAGAAATGTGCAGCCAGGTGGGCGTAGCAGGCGTGGAAGGCGTCGGCGTCGTGGGCGTTCATTCGCACAATGGTGTACAATGAAGCACAGGTGGTTTGAACTTAAACTTAATTGGATGAGCGTAGCGAGCGAAGCAAAGATTCGATTTTACTACACTGGAGAGAAAAATTCGGAATGTTTTTCTTTTTTTCTTTTTTTCTTTTTTTATTATTGTGTGTTTGTTAACACGATTCTGGCTTAATCGATACTCCAATAACGATGAAATTTTATAGGGGCCTTTGAAATCTCTGAACTTAAAACTGCCACGATTTTGAGCGTAATCGAAAAATAATTTCTCATTAAAATCGCCATTTTAAGAATTTTTTCGATTTTAAAAAAATTTCTTCGACTTATAACAACTACATTTTTTATTTGATTGTAATGTTTATCACAGAACCTTAATTTTATGAATCTATATATTCGTGTGAAATTTGAGCGCAATCAAAAAATGTTTTATTATGAAAATCGCTATTTTACGATTTTTTCGATTTTTAAAACATTTCTTCGAATTATACCACCTTTATGCTTTATCCGATAGTAATGATTTTTTCACAAAACCTTAATTTTATAAATGTTTATATTGAGGTGAAATTTGAACGCAATCGAACTATAATTTCTTATGAAAATCGCAATTTTACGCTTTTTTCTTAAAAAAAAATTCTTCGACTTTTAACACCTACTTGCTTTATTCGATTGTAAAGATTTTTTTAACAGATCCTTAATTTTATGAATTTATATAATATATGTGTGAAATTTGAGTGCAATCATAAAGAAATTTCGCATGAAAATCCTAATTTTACGCTTTTTCGTTTAAAAAAAACATACGCTCATCCAACAACGCGCCTGAAAAAGCGTTTGCGAAGCTTCCTCGTATTAAATAAGTATACACCAGTATATATAGTGGTGAAGGCAAGATCTGCTGCACTGTATACGTGAGCTTGAGCGAGGAGCGTGCGTTCTCTACAGCGAGTGCCCGAGAATGCTAAGCACTGACTCCAGGGTCAGGCAAATAGTCGGCAAGTGATCAGAATACGTCACAGCCGGCGGAAAAATGAAAGGAAATGATGGGTGGAGAGAGATGAGGGGGAAAACAACGTCAATATTTTCAGTCGTCAATTCGAGTGGAAGAGATATTTCATGCTTTACACGGGGGTTGAAAATATTGCCATCACAACTAGTACTTTAACACTCTTAACTCATTCAGTGGAATTGTCCATTGTAATGGACACCAACTTTCAAAATTTATATCCGGGTTAAAGATAGTTTTTTCAATTTTACCCCAATTTTTTTTTCAGTGCTTTTAAAATAAACACTTTTTTCCCCATCCCGATTGGACAAAAAGTGCCTTTTTTAGAGAAAACTGAAAATACACATCTGCTAAAAACAGCTAAAAACGAGAAAATTTAGGCTTGTCCCGGGAATTTGATTTTCTCTAGTATTGTGGGTATTTGAGGTACACAAAATCCAAAATATGCCAAAAATACAGAAAAAATCTAGTTTTAGAAATGCACTTATAATTAACATATTTACTTAAAATGAAGCTTAAATTCAAAATCCAAAAATTTCCAAATTTCCGTAAAAATCACGAAAAAAAATATTTGGAAAACACTAAAAATCTTAGGAAAAAAATTAGCATTTTGAATTAATTGCTTAAAATATTTAATTTAAAAAAAATTATTCTCCACTGAATGGGTTAAATAACCAGTTAGACGTCTAAAGTGGTACAGCCCACGAGAAATTAAATGTGTATTAGTTATTTACTTTAGTTGCCCGCAAACAAGTAGAAATCAAATAAAAGCTTGTCATAATATGATATGTTATTTAAGAATTGTTCTTGATGTAGTTAATGTTGTGCATTGACTTGGGTATTGCATTCAAATAATAAAGGATTTAATTTTGTATGTGGGTTGTACATGTGTGTTATAGAACATAGAAATACATTATATTGACACATCATTGTATTTATTCATAAAACAACATAAAGTAATTTATAATAGTACATTCTTCAATTAAGTATCAATGGAGTCGATAAGTTTTTGGTACACTATTTTTGTTCTTAGCTTCTTGCATTATGTTAGCATCTGCTTTAGAATGCTGTGACAACGCATGCAGTTAATGGTTGCAGACGTTAAGCTAGGTGCATATTGTGCATATTGTGCATAATGATGTGACAACGCATGCAGTTAATGGTTGACAGGCGTTAAGTTAGGTGTATATTGTTGTTATCTTCTTGAGAATGCTGTGTTATTTCTCGCAGTTAATGGTGACAGGCGTTAAGTTAGGTTCATATTGTTGTTATCTTCTTGAGAATGCTGTAATAATCTCGCAGTTAATGGTGACAGGCGTTAAGCTAAGTACATATTGTTGTCATCTTCTTGAGAATGCTGTGATAATCACGCAGTTAATGGTGACAGGCGTTAAGCTAAGTACATATTGTTGTCATCTGGTCGATAATGCTGGGACAGTTCATTTAGTTTAACTAGGTACCTCTCTTTAGCTTCAAATTATAGTCGATGTGGAAGCATCCAAGGTTCCTCCCATTCTTAGTCGAAAGGGAGTATTCTACCTGCCAGTGTGTTGTCACCTTTTCATAATCATCGGTGTATGTATACATATCATCGAATGATGATAAGTTGAAAGGAGCGCCATCTACATAGTACGAACCCTAAAAAATCATTTAAAGAAATTATTTCCAGTGTTGTAGTAGTTCAAATAGTTAAAAATTCTTACTGTTATAGAGAAAAAGTTTTTGTTTATTTAAAAAAAAACAACATTAAATATAATTGGATGAGCGTAGCGAGCGAAGCGAAGATTCCATTTCACTTCACTGGAGAAAAAATCTGGAATGTTTTTTTTTCTTTCTTTCTTTCTGTATTTTTGTCTGTCTGTTAACACGATTCCGGCTAAACCGATACTCGATTGCGATGAAATTTCATAGGGCCTTTGAAATCTCTGAACTTAGAACTGCCACGTTTTTGAGCGCAATCGGAAAATTTTTTCTAATAAAAAACTCAATTTTACGATTTTTTTCGATTTTTAAAAACTTTCTTCGACTTATAACACCTACATGCTTGACCCGATTGTAATGATTTTTTCACAGAACCTTAATTTTATGAATTAAGATATTCGTGCGAAATTTGAGCGTAATCGAAAAATTATTTCTCATGAAAATCGAAAATTTACGGGTTTTTTCTTTTTTAAAACAATTACTTGACTTCTTACATTTACATGTTTTATCCTATTGCAATGATTTTTCCACAGAACCTTAATTTTATGAAGTTATATATTCGTGTAAAATTTGTGTGCAATCGAATAATTATTTCTTATGAAAATTGAAATATTACGATTTTTTTTCTTTGTTAAAAATTACGATTAATTAAAAAAATTATGTTATTTTTTCATTTAATTTAATTGTATTAAAAAAAAACTTCGACTAAGTAATGATTTTTTCACAGAACAACAGAAAATCCGCGTAACACATGGCAGCTCAATGCACCAATTACGCTCATCCAACAACGCGGCGGAACTTAAGCGTTTTCCTAGTATATTTAAAGTGGTTTCTTTAAGAGCATCATCATATTTGACAAAATAAACCTGGTATCCTTTTTTTCCTCCAATGTTGATTGGATGAGCGAAGCGAAGATTCCATTTCACTACACTGGAGAAAAAAATCCGGAATGATTTTTGTTGTTGTATTTTTGGCTAACACGATTCCGGCTAAACCGATACTCCGATCGCGATGAAATTTAAGGGAGGCCTTCGAAATCTCTAAACTTAGAACTGCCACGTTTTTTAGCGCAATCGGGAATTTTTTTCTCATAAAAAACGCAATTTTACGATTTTTTTCGATTTTTTAAAATTTCTTTGACTTGTAACACCTACATGCTTTTTTCGATTGCAATGATTTTTTCACAGAACCTTAATTTTATGAATGGATATGGACTTAAGCGTTTTCCAGTAATAACTAGGAAACGCAAAAATCCCGTCGCGTTGTTGAGCGAGCACCGGTACGTGCAACACGACCCGAGTACGACATTCCCATAATGTTACATACCAATAAGTCTTTAAGGTCTTGACCAATTTAGCTGAAAATTTGTAAAATAGGAGAGAATGGATAAAATCCACCGCCATCTAGAGGACCTTGACATCATTTATTTGCGAAAATTATTTTAACTCTTTGATAACAAATAATACACTGCTTCCTCGATTGAATTTTGATTACTTCTAGGTGGCAGTGCATAGTGACCAGAATTCTCGTGTGACTTTTCGTTGCCATGGTAACGTTACTTTTGTTAAAATGTAATTTCTATCTACACTACTTAAGTAAGGTCTTGACAGATTTAGCAGAAAATAAGTAAAATAGGAGAGAATGGTGTTCTTATTGACCCTGCAAAATTTCATAACGATCAGAACATTTAATTTTTTTAATTTTGTAAATTAATTTTATTTTTTTTAACCAACGATCGGATTTTGTATAAAAACTATACAGCAACCCGCCTAGGTGGTATGTACAGTCAGGGTCATATATAAATCAAGAGGTCTGAAAGATACCTCTTTCACCGACATCTCGTGGTCAACTCTTGGTGTCATTATTTATATCGCCCTGTGAACTGCATTGTCGACATAAATAAGAAACATGGCTGATAATGTCAAAGGAAAATTCTCTATTCACCAGAGAAACTATCAAGCCTAGAAGAAATATAACATGGAACGTAAAGAGAGCATTATATATCGATACCTTGGCCTAGGCATAGCATTAAGACTATTCCTTAGTTCTTATATTTGCCTTAGTTTCTAGTTAATTTCGAATAATTCTATCTTAGCTGTCAAGTCTTATTTGCAAACCACCAAAGTTTGTTTTATGCTTTTGTTTTGAGAAAATTGTATTTTTCTTCTGACTGCCTTCTAGATATTGACTATTTTGTTGACCAAGAGTCTTTCAAAGCCTCCTAAATAATATTAATAACATCAAAATAGTCTAGGGAACTTCCATCGATCGATAATGTAGTTCACAGGGCAATATAAATAATGGCACCAAGAGTTGACCACGAGATGTCGGTGAAAGAGGTATCTTTCAGACCTCTTGATTTATATATGACCCTGACTGTACATGTGTGCAAAATTTCAGGTCGATCAGAGAAACGGTGCGACCTGTACCGAAGCAGTAACAGAAAAAAAAAAAAAAACACACAAACTTACGAGCCATTAGAGTAAAGTGGAGACGCTCGCTAAGCTCGCTCAATTACGCTAGAAGTTACAAGAATTTCTTGGTTAGCCTTTTGGAATTCTTTCCAGGAGTGACGAAATTTACGGATTTATAATTATATTTTATTGTAAAGGTCTCAACAATGAATTGAACATTATGTTTTCCATTCTAATTGAAATTAAAATAAAACTAGGAAAACGCAAAAGTCCCGTCGCGTTGTTGAGCGAGCACCGGTACGTGCAACAACGACCCGAGTAACGACATTCCCATAATGTTACATACCAATAAGTCTTTCATGTCTTGACCGATTAAGCTGAAAATTTGTAAAATAGGAGAGAATGTTGTACTTATTGACCCTGCAAAATTTCATAACGATCGGAACATATATATATATATTTTTTTTTTTTTTTTTTATAACCAACGATCGGATTTTGTTCAAAAACTATACAGCAACCCGCCTAGGTGGTATGTACATGTGTGAAAAATTTCAGGTCGATCAGAGAAACGGTGCGACCTGTATCGAAGCAGTAACAGAAAAGAAAAAAAACAGACAGACAGACATTCGAGCCATAAGAGTCAAGTGGAGACGCTCGCTTCGCTCGCTCAATAAAATCACCTAGACGAGTAAAAACAAATTCGTACATTACTTTCGCATTCTCTGATTCTATTTCAATCATTGAAACTCAAATCAAATGTATACAATGCTGATATTCGATAACCAAGTCAGCACTATTACATAATTACGCACATTTAACATTTTCATAGTTATTAATTTAATTGGCGTAATAAAATTATTAAAATATTACTAATCTGTGTTTGGAGCCATTAAGTTTTCATCTAGTGACATTGCTAATTCGGTAATTAAGAAATTAATTGATTTCATTAATGTAGACACTATAGATTAGTTAAGGTAAGTACATCATAGTAGAAAAGCACAATGGACTTACCTTCATTATCGGACATGTCCCGGACAAGCCCTCAGTATAATTGACGATTGACTGGTATTGGGCATTCTGCGCTAGGAATCCACAGCCATCTTTTATCGGTGACTCGATGTATCTATAGCAGCCATCATAATTTGCTTCGAAACATTTATAAAGTATCAACGCCACCTAGTGTGGATAAAACATATCTCGTCTTAGTCACTCTTAAAGACGATAACTTATAATGCATAACGTCTCTATGACAGCTCGAAGGCTATTCAAGAAGATAAATTGTGAAACACGATGATGAATGACGTTTACAGAAACTCATGCCTTATGCGGACATCGAACGCACGTCCTCATAGAGCCATACACTTCGGACCAGTGCCCTAATCGTATGTGCCACCGCGGACGGCATCGAGCCCACGCCCTCGTAGAGCCATGCGTTGAGGACCAGCCCATCATATGTGCACGCGACGACATAACCCCTCCTCGTAGAGCCATGCGTTGAGGACCAGCGCCCTAATCGTATGAGCCACCGCGGACGACATCGAACCCACGTCCTCGTAGAGCCATTCGTTGAGGACCAGCGCCCTAATCGTATGAGCCACCGCGGACGGCATCGAACTTACGCCCTCGTAGAGCCATTCGTTGACGGACCAGCGCCCTAATCATATGAGCCACCGCGGACGACATCGAACCCACGCCCTCGTAGAGCCATGCGTTGAGGACCAGCGCCTCTAATTCATATGAGCCACCGCGGACGGCATTTACCAATCCTCTAACACTTTTGGACAGGACTGATGAGCAGAGTATTTATAACAACCTCCTGATTCTGTAATAATTTTGATAAATCTTAATTTTTTACATTATTATTTGTTACGCATTATGTGTCACAAGGATGGCATAAAATACAGAGCTCAAAACACACTTGGTGACTATCAACCTAATAACAAAAAATATATTAAAATAGATAACGATATAAAATATAAACATCTTTATTATGACGATCATTAACCAAACTATAACATTTTGCAAATACGGTTGAGATGTGTACAGGAGTGAATTATTATTTAAATCAATCAGTGAATAAGTTGGATTTTGTTATGTAAAAACATGTGTGCTTAGAGCAGATTTGAATATAATTATTGATCTCAATTTTGCAGAATAATGTTGATATTGTATAAACTATTCTTATAAATGTAATACTTGAAAAGTATTTTTGTTTGCATGAAAATGATTTAAAACTGTTGTTTTGCTGTACATAATAGGTCAGTTGAGAAAGAAACACCGGACAAACTGTATCGTACACTTTTTCGCGTACATACTGATGCTTACCACAACCAACCATATGAACAGATCATGGTGGGTGGTTTAATCTATTAGGAGCTAGAAAGCAATTTCGTTTGTAAGTTGAGTTTGATTATAGTCAGGTGGCAAAATGATCTTAAACGATTGAACCTAGGCTACCTATTTTTATGTTGCTGTAGTAATGTACCAAGTTAACTACTGCCACTACTACAGCACTAAACTAACATACTGTACTTCCCCCTACACCACACCTCGAGAGGGAAAGATGATCTAACGCTTGACGCAAACCCTAAATGAAATGAAATGTAAACAAATCAGGTTTTAATTGTGTAACATTTAAATTGTGTAAAATAATGTTGTTTCGTTTCGGATACTTAAAAAATCACAACAAATAATTTGTGGTTTAGTGTTATTTTATCTTATTTTAAATAAATGTACAATTTTAACTGAACACATAATATTGAATCGACACAAAAACTTACTTTGGCATCTTCTGGAATATCTTCCTCGATAGTTAAATTAGAGTATATAAAAATTATATTATCTCCCTCTGATTCGGGATAGACATTAGTGAACACGTCGGGGTCAGCCAGGTGGTCATAACCATTACATTTATTGAGGAACTTCGTGTAATCGATAATTACTTCGTAGAACTGAAACATAAATAAAATGATAAAATCCGTATTTAGAGTCTACCCACTCAGTCACATAACTGATTTACAGTGGGGGACAGTAAACCAAAGTGACCAAGCCAACCCTGTAGGCCCCGACACAATCGATGAGTGAGCGATAACCAAACAAAGATCAATATTTTTAATAGGAAATATAACAATCAGTGGTATGGACAGTGCGAACATCCGCGGATCAACGCCAGAATCAACAAGGTCGATTCAGTACATCTTTAAATTTATAATGTGCCTCGTTGCCAGGACGGCTCCAAAGTTACCGTTTACAAATTCCTATGAAGAAAATAACTAATGGACTTAGGTACAAATGAGAAGTTAAAAATCTTCTGACATTAGCGGGAATCGAACTCTGGGCCTTCTGCATTAAGGAAGCAGAGACGCTAACCACACAAATCAAAGAGCCATTGAAAACCTAGTGTCATTGAGTTTAGAATATAAATATATCTAAAATCAACCACCATTGAGTTTAGATATATTTAAATTCTAAACTTAATGGTGGAGCGGAGTATGGAGATAAATTGAGGAGATAAACACAAAATTCTGCCTTAGCCAGATACTTATTAAAAATTCAAATAACATTTCCTATTTACCACATTGTTAAAATTTAGAAAAAAAGTCAAAGTTTTGTAATTGGATCACTATATTATTTCGAACATAGGACAAGTCCAAGGCTTAATTGGAGGAGGAAATAAATTATGTATGAAAACAACAAATTTATGTCAGTGGACACGTCTGCTTTTGATGGAAAACTTGACTTCAAGCACCACTTGCGCTTAGACTTGGACAATTTGATTCGACAATTCGCTAAGTGGGAATAAGACACATTGGCAGACTTGACAAAAGCTATTTGCTCAGCCAAGAAGCAGACGAAGTATAACGAACTTTTTAATGTTGTCAACATAGCATAAATCGACAGCCCTACAGTCGTCGATTTTAACAAAATTTGGTTTCAAATATAGCCACAAAAAAGTCACGAAATTAGAGTAAATTTTGTACTTTTTTACAAAAATGAAAACATTGGAAACGAATTATTTAAAAAAAAAATGTGTGCAATCTTATTTTAAAAAGTCGTACTGTAGACACCTTTATTTCTATTTCGCGACAACTTATCAAAAATTTTAAACACTTGTGGAGTCAGCCAGTCGAGCTAAAAACGCATGTGCTATTATAAAACGTACCCGTGTTTTTGCTTTCACCGTCTGTAGAGCCAGGCTGGCAACAAGTGTGAGACCCAGGAGCGCCTGGACGAGCTGCATGCTGATTGGTTGACACTTGACGGTGACTTGGAAGCAGTGGAGTAGGTACTGAAGTTCCTAGCCAGCAGCTGGTATATATACGAATCGGTCAGGTAAAAAATATATTGGTATTCTTTCGTCAACGAACATGTGAATAGTATCAATACAGTAGGTACGCTTTAGATTAAGATACGTAAGGAATTTTCTTTTAAGTGCGCAATAACTAAATTGAATACATGATGGTGATATGACATGCGATAGTAAATAAGTCCATAAAAACATCTAGGTGTAATTTTATTCCTTATTAGTTTATTATTTAACTTACAAATTCCTTATTAATCAGTTTTAAAAACGTTTTAATAAAAGAGTAAAATAAAAAAAATATTGATTATATTATAATCGTGCAAAATAAGTGCTTTAGATTAAAATAAAAGGTTAAAGAAAGCAGTTTAAAATAATTAGTAATTTAAATTTATCGAAATAGATTATTATAAAACACAAAACGTAAAACAGATCAAAAAAACTACTTCTGGAACACATGCAATAATAGAAAGTGTTTAGTCAAGGGAACAAAGATACAAATGAAATCAAAATATGTAAAAGAAAAAATGAATATTTGTTAAAGTTATTATTGAAAGTTAGTACTTTCACAACTTACCGGCTTGTTGTCAATATCTATAGAATTAAAAAAAAAACTTGTGCCAAGGCGGTCACATTTCCCTTGGAAGCCAGGTTGAGTTTATTTTGTTCTGCTGTAGTAATGGCTTATGCTAGGTTCATTGCTTGGACCACTGTTATTTTCTAGACACTAGGCCGCTTTGTGAACAGTTTTCCAGTAGCGTTAAAGGATGAGCTTTTTTTGAATATTTCTGTCCAATGATTACGTTTTTAAGTAGGATCTTATTCCTTTTTCTATAATAACTTTATATTACTTGTTAATACACCTGTAAAGGCTTATATTTAAAACCTTTATTTCAATGAATTTTGACTAACTTTTCAACATTTTCTTTCAAAAAGCACTACATCACCAAAATATTTATGTCAATTTAAAATATGAACGTTGTAGCTCCACCCGTTTGTTCAGAATCGGCCCAAATATCACGAGAATATCGTATTAAAACCGGGAAAAAATCGTTAAAGTACGATTTCAATTAGAAATATTTCTTCAATTGTCTTTAAAATCGTACGATATATAATTCAGTGATTTTAAACGAACCCACAAAGTTTCATCAAGATCGGAGTAGCCGTTTGCCAAATATCACAAAATTTTCTCATTAAAAAGAGAAAAGATCAAGATAATCATAAGAAATATTTGATCGATTGTATCCAAAATCGTGGCAAGTCTAAGTTCAGAGATTTTAAAGGTCCCCCCAAATTTTCATCAACATCGCAAATGCCGTTTGCCCGGTAGAGCGCGAAAATAAAAACAGAAAAAGAATATAAAAAACGAGCTAATTTTTATGGGGTGTCAGTGTAATTGAAGTCTTCGCTTCGCTCATCCAATTATGACGTGTTTTATAGTTACAGAGTCTTGGTGAATTGCTTCCAATGTCTCATTTATTTCCTCGTTTTGATTTTATTTTCAGATAAATCAACATTACATAAGATCGTGTCCAGATTTGATCGTGACAAAAAAAATGTTATAAATGAAGGGCTAATAGAGATCATTTTATTCTGGTTCCAGGCAAATAGACAATGCCTCAATGATGAAAAACTCAAACACCGCATGTTAGGCTAACAAACAGAACAAAACAATAAATAATACTAGGAAACGCTCAGTTGGACGCGTTGATAAGCGAGCACGTGCTATAGCTTGACCCACATTGCACATTTTTTTAAATTTTAAAATTTGCGATGTTCGCTGTCCACAGGGCCATGTTTCCAAAATTATTTATTATTGCCAAGGTATTTGAGTAAACCCGTGTGTAACCTTTACTTTATGGATAAAATCCACCGCCATCTAGAGGACCTTGACTCCTTGGGAAAACTATTTCAACTCTTTGGTGACAAATAATACACTGCTTCCTCGAAAGTATTTTGATTACTTCTAGGTGGCAGTGCATAAGAAACTTCGCGCGTCTTTTCGTTGCCATGGCAACGTTACTTTTGTTATAATGTAATTTCCATTTACACTGCTTATCGGATCAAAATAAAATTAACATATTCGTGACCGGACGGACATTCTAAATGATTTGGCCACCTCAGATTTTGTCGCCGTTTAGTTTAAAAAAAAAACTTTCGATTAACTTTAATGTAACTTTTTAACTTTTTGAACGATTTTGCCACAAAACTAATGGCATTCAATCGAGAACAAAGCTTGCGGATAATCAAAATTTCAAATCGATCCGAGCCTCCGTTCGAACGTTATGGCGAGACATACAAACAAACAAAAAAAAACAAAAAAAAAAACAAACAAAACCAGTGACTAATTTTTCCGGCAGAGTCAAATGGAAACGCTCGCTTAATAAAAGTTTATGTTTAAACTAGGAAACGCTCAGTTGGACGCGTTGATAAGCGAGCACGTGCTATAGCTAGACCCACATTGCACATTTTTTTAAATTTTAAAATTTGCGACGTTCGCTGTCCATTGGGCCATGTTTCCAATATTATTTATTATTGCCAAGGTATTTGGGTAAACCCCAGGGTCCACTAGATACTTATGCTAAGCTGCTGTAAGCTGGGTCTTCTCACCTGATGTAAACAAACTACCATCTTATATCCCAGCGTGTGTTTTAAAAACTAGGAAACGCTCAGTTGGACGCGTTGATA
Organism: Sweltsa coloradensis; assembly: GCA_024449915.1. NCBI lineage: Eukaryota > Metazoa > Arthropoda > Insecta > Plecoptera > Chloroperlidae > Sweltsa > Sweltsa coloradensis. The sequence continues at coordinate 97,430 of JAMZAV010002599.1, forward strand.
AGCGAGCACGTGCTATAGCTAGACCCACATTGCACATTTTTAAAATTTTTAAATTACGACGTTCGCGTTGTCAGTATATTTATTATTGCCAAGGTATTTGTGTTTAAATCTTTACTTAAAATCCACCGCCATCTAGAGAACCTTGACTCCTTGGGAAAACTTTTTAAACTCTTTGTTGACAATTAATAGACTGCTTCCTCGAAGTATTTTGATTACTTCTAGGTGGCAGGCATTAGAAACTTCGCGCGTCTTTTCGTTGCCATGGCAACGTTACTTTGTTATAATGTAATTTCCATCTAAACTACTTATCGGATCAAAATAAAATTAACATATCCGTGACCGGACGGACATCTAAATGATTTGGCTATCTCAGATTTTGTCGCCGTTGAGTTTGAAAAAAAAACTTTTCGATAAACTTTAATGTAACTTTTTAACTTTTTGAACGATTTGCACAAAACTAAAGGCATTCAATCGAGAACAAAGCTTGCGGATGGTGAAATTTCAACTCGATCGAGCCTCCGTTCGAACGTTATCGCGAGACATACAAACAAAAAAAAACTAACAACAAAAAAAAAAAAAAAAAAAAAAAAAACAAAACCAGTGACTGTTTTTTCCGGCAGAGTCAAATGGGAAACGCTCGCTTCGCTCGCTTAAAAATAATCTGGAGCGCTCCGAACACGCTCTGTAATATTATCCGTAGCAGAATGTGATATGTTTTTGTTTTGTTTTGACAGATCATGGACAGCAAAGATTGGGCATTGTGGATTATTATCAATACTACCACAATACTACCATTGATATTAGGCCTACCTTTGTGTTTAGAATGTAGTTACAACTCCACGATAAAAGATTGTATGTGCAGAAGCCTAGGCTAGGCCCTCGTCTTTGACTTTGTGTGTTTTTTTTCATAGACAAAGGCCTAGACCTTGTAGAAGTCGTCGTAGAGCTTAGGTCTCGCGTTCTTAGGCCAAGGGCTAGGCCCTAGAAAGATCAGATTCAAGTTCAAGTTTGCCTCATGAGGTTTTGGTTTATAGGCCTACATGGTGCAAGTAGGCCTATGGCTTGGACTCATCTTTATCTTACCAACCACATCATCAATGCTAATAGGCCTTATGCCTACCGGTATCTGGACAGTTTGCCTCGGGTCCTTATATCCATTATGCAAATGAAAATTGACATATGAAGTTGAAAGATATGAAAATTATTTACATCATAATGTTACCTGCCAACATAAGAATCAAAGATTATATAGGTAGTAGCCTATTTATGTATTTATTGCATTCAAATGTACAACCGACATTTGAAATTGACGTCCAGCTGCAGTCTGCTATTTGTTTACAAAATCTCTGTAAGGTCCATTAAATAATGTGTCGCGCACTCAGTAGACACATTATCAAGAAGCCTTGACTTAGGGAACTAAGATGGCGCTTATACATTGTGGAAGTACAAGCGAAGACCAACCTTACAGCAGCTGTTAGGTATCTAGTGGACCCTGGGTAAACCCGTGTGTAAACCTTTACTTTGTGGATAAAATCCACCGCCATCTAGAGGACCTTGACTCCTTGGGAAAATTATTTAAACTCTTTGGTGACAAATAATACAATGCTTCCTCGAAAGTATTTTGATTACTTCAAGGTGGCAGTGCATTAGAAACTTTGCGCGTCTTTTCGTTGCCATGGCAACGTTACTTTTGTTATAATGTAATTTTCATCTACACTACTTCTCGGATCAAAATAAAATTAACATATTCGTGGCCGGATGGACATTCTAAATGATTTGGCTATTTTAGATTTTGTCGCCGTTTAGTTTGAAAAAAAAACTTTCGATTAACTTTAATGTAACTTTTTAACTTTTCGAACGATTTTGCCACAAAACTAATGGCATTCAATCGAGAACGAAGCTTGCGGATGGTCAAAATTTCAACTCGATCCGAGCCTCCGTTCGAAAGTTATGGCGATTCATACATACAAACAAACAAAAAACAAAAAACAAAAAAAACAAAACCAGTGACTAATTTTTCCGGCAGAGTCAAATGGAAACGCTCGCTTCGCTCGCTTAACAATATTGAATGTAAACATAGTTCAAAGTCGGAAAATCTTACGGGGTGATGATTGTCGATTAATGCAGATAATCACATTCAACTCTGGACACTAGCCTTGTAACATAGGTCGACAAGTTTCATTCTCATCTCCAGTTAGTTATTTGAATACCAGAAAGAAAATATATATAATGAAGTATCAAGAGAAAAGCGCTCAATGGACAAAACTATACAGGGGTTGCCGGGGCGTATGTAATGTATCTGTGAAACATTATCGAAATACAAAATTATATTTTGAAGTAATTGGATGAGCGAAGCGAAGACTTCATTTTCACTGACCCCCCAAAAAAAGTAGCTCGAGTGTATTTTTGTTTTTTGTTCCTTTGTTTTTCTGTCCGTTTGTTTGCGGTCTACCGGGCAAACGGTATATGCGATCTTGATGAAAATTGGAGGGGACCTCCGAAATCACTTAACTTAGACTTGCGACGTCTTTAGGTACCATCGAAGTAATATTTTTCATAAATATCGTACTTTAACGGTTTTTTCGATTTTGAATGCGATATTTTCGTGATATTAGGGCCGATTCTGACCAAACGGGTGGGGCTTAAATGTTCATATTTCACATGGACATAAGGTCATGGTGATGTATTGCTAGTTGAAAGAAAAGGTATAGAAAAAATAGCCAGAATTTATAAAATTAAAGGTTTTTGGATGAGCGAGGTGAAGACTTCAATTTCACTGACCCCTCAAAAAATTTAGCTCCAATGTTTTTTTTTTGTTTGTTTGTTTGTTTTTCTGTCTGTTTGTTCGCGCTCTACCGGGCAAACGGCATATGCAATCTTGATGAAAATTGGAGGGGACCTTCGAAATCTCTGAACTTAGACGTGCCACGTTTTTGGGTACAATAGAAGAAATAATTTCTCATGAATATCGTGCTTTTACGATTTTTTTCGATTTTTAGTGCGATATTTTCGTGACGATTGGTCCGATTCTGACCAAACGGGTGGGAATACAACGTTCATTTTTCACATTAACATTAAAGTTATGGTAATGTATTGCTTTTTGAAAAAAAAATTTGAAAAAGTTAGCCAAAATTCATAGAATAAAGCTTTTAATATAAGTTTTTTGAGGTTAATAATAACAATTAACAATTAACAATAGAAACTTGACAACAATTACCTACAATGCATTCAAAAAGCTCTTGCAAAGGTAAAGTGGTCCTACGCAAACTAAAAACTAAAAAAAAAGCTCAGACATCAACGCGGCGTGACTTAAGGTTAGGATATCGCTAGCACTAGGGCATTCTAGAGGGGTAAGGGGGAATGCAACATTATTTGCCATGGTTTGCAGTAAAATAGCCATATCTTCGGAACTAATAAAGCTATGAAGGCGATTTTGGACTTTTTAGTAAGCATAAAATGTTTAGCTTCAATCATACCTAACGTTAATTACTAAAATTTGTAATAACATCATTATAATGCACTTTTAATTAGCATCTGCACAATTGACAATTTCAGCGATATTTAGAGCAAATATCAATTCAGAAACGAAATTCGAACGTTGAAATATAAAACGTATAAATTGTGATTTCAAAGTAACGATATATTTTTCGATTTCCAATTGAAGTCCATTAAAAAAATTATTAATGACATTTGATTAAATTACCTTTTGTTTCTGTCCCTAAAAAAAAAATTACTAAAGGGGCTGTACTTTGAAATTGCATTTAGTTGTTGTAGTTTAATGCTTTTTAAATTTTTAAGATATCTTTCACCGTTTCCAAACTATCAGTGAAATTAGTTTATAAATATTGAACAAAAATTTCATCCGTCAAGGAGCGCTCAGAGTGGCAGTGTTTGGAACTCGGTAGTAAGTTTACCAGTCGTACGCGGGAAGGACAAAATGCAACTTTGAAACAAATTTCTGCATATCACCTCAGCACCTGTCACATATTATATCTAATTACTAATTACACGTGAGTAGTTCGATACTGAAATGCATATTAGTGAATTTGAAGGCGCGGCAACTCGACGATAGTCACCTCATTCTGCATACGCTTACAATTATCTCGAAAATGCCACTCGTGGTTAAATTTAAACTAGAAATAATCCACGATGCATTTTGAAGTTCGTAATGATTATCATTTGCTCAACAGTGTATAACCAGTAGGCCTACTCAGATGAGAATCCATGAAATGAAACTAAAGCTAAAATCGCCTCTCAAAAACTCAAATAACCGGAAAATGCAGGCTAGACAGTGTGTGTGTAGTATAATTTTGACTCGACTCATCAATTAAGTGATAAGATTGAAATAATATTAGTTACATTACTGGCCTGTGATTGAGTTTTGCACAATACATTAATTTATACAGTCTGCGAACGTTTTACAAATGACAACAACCCAACCCTTTCCAAAAGTAAATACTTTTTTTTTGGCTTTTTTTTGGCTTGAAGAAAGGATGGAGAGATGCATGACGAATACAATAGAGCGATTTTACGACCTGTGAAATGACCTGAAAGGAATGGCTTGAAAGGTGGGGCATTCTTGTATAAGTGATAGTTAAATAGTGTAATTTTTATCATTTAGTGATTATATATATAGTTATTCAATTCATCAAGTCAAAACAAGGCCTAAAATGTTTTTCAATCAAAATTGTAGCTCAATTCTAAGAGAAATTGACAAAACAAATCAAATAACCATTTGATATGATTTAATCGGATATTTCCTTAAATATGAGGATAAACACTTCGCAAAAAAACTAAAATGCTTAGAAAAATGTAAATAAGACAATGAATTTATTAAAACCGAGATAACGCTTATCAACTCTACTTTTAGTTTAGAGATGGTATTGTTTTTTTGCACAAGGTTGTTGTGAATGGATGCATAGTATACCTACATAAAAAAAGTAATATAGAAAATACCCTTTGAAGGCGATTCTCAGAATTCAGAAATACGTTTATTGATGAGTTTAGGGTCTGGGGGCTGAGGGCTGTGAGGCAGAGATTTGTTGGGTTCTAAACTTGTCGACAGAATCCCTGGCAAAAATAACAGTAGGCCTACGGTTGTTGTCCGACTCCCTAGCATCATAGCCGAAGCCGAGTCCGGCGTTTCCGATGCGAAAATATATTATTATTATTATTATCCTTCACACAATCATATATTTGCCAGTAGTAACAATTTTAACAAAAAGTAAATGTTATAAATCCGGTTATAGGCGATATTGTGTCCTTCTCATCCCCTGAAATAATACGAATATGTAAGTCGGTCATAAGATAATAATTGCAGAAAAACATTATTCATAGATTTATTGATATGCTGTGCTGTGCTGTGCTGACACGGGAGTGTCATTGATTTTATCATTGAGTATACTGTTTTATGTGTATGAGTATATTATTTTTTATCGCCTTCCGTAATGGGCTATAATATTCGTTAGTGTCATTGATAGCAATTGGATAAATTATTGAAATATTGCACTGGTTTTGTATAATTTATGTTTTATTTTATTTTATGCATATATTGCTCGTGTGTGTTATTATAATCTATAATAGCGTGCAACGCATATGCTATGGCCGGTGGCCATTAGCATGGCACTGGCATGGTGCAAATTGCCAAAACATAAAAAAGTAAGCATGCTAAAAACAAACCCCAAAATTTACATTCACTGAATCCTTGTATTTATGGCCTGCTTCGAGTTTGGAAGGGGAGGTCTACTCAGTCACTCATCATGGTCCCTTTCAAACATTGCAAGATGAAAACAAAATCAACCTTGGCTCGGGCGGATAAGGAGATCGTTGCTTTGTCGAGTCCCAAGGTTCTGAATTCGGTTCTATAAAATAGTTTGTGAAAATAATTAAAACTGCTGTACCAGTACTACGACAATACTGTATATATTATAGTTTCGAATTGTAGTTCGATTTATTGGGTACATAACGTGGACAGGTGTAAATGAGTAAAATTACACTTCATTTTCTGTAGCAAATATGTAAACACACACACAAATTGAATTTGCCCTACATTTCTTTCACAATTATTTACTATAATGCTGTAGAAATAAATGTGTGTTCATTACAAAAAAAGATTTGGATTATAACTATTCAAATATAATTATTATTTAAATTGTTGACATTGTGAGGTTGAAAATCGACATAACTGGGGAAGGCAGCAGTGTGGCGGACCACCTAAATGGTTTACGAAATTGGCTGTTGCACACAAAAGATATATTTATAATGGGCAGACCTTTCCTTCAGAATCGAAATGGGTATTTGGCCGGCGTTGGGGGGCGGGGGGGGGGGGGCTTCTACTCACAAGTTGCTACCTACCCGACATCATTAGGTGTCATTGATTTTGTGGTTTCTTATGTATATTATTTTTGATCGCGAGTATTGAACAGGCTATAATGACATGATAGTGTCTTAAATTTTTGTGTGTGTGTTCATTATTTTTGATCGAATCCTTAACGGGGTTTATTGGCATAAGAGCATAAATGTGACATTGCTTATTTTTTAATATATGCAATTAAAAGTAGTCGTATCACATCGGATCGGATCGGGTAGTCTCTAGAAAGGTATACCCTGATGGAAAGATTGAACATAAATTATAATTAATCAATTTTTGTATTTTCATTCTCACACTAGAATTATTTATGACACCTGATTGCATTATCCACTTTCTGGAGAGTTTGTTTATCTGCGCCAAATAGTGAATGAAAGCGACAGCTTGGGCTCTGGAACGATTATGTTAGTGATTAAATGTTTATTTTATTTTATACATATCGTGAGGCGTAGAGTAAAATAAATTACATCACGTAATAAGTTCTGTGACCGAGGGGGTAGATTCTAAATACGATTTTTTAAAATATTTAATTACATTTTTTATTGGAGGTAATATTCACGTTCAATATTAACAATAACGCGCCATATTATGCTATGACCGAGTTGAAAACCTATATGAAACCCTTTTCAAGAGATACAAATCATTCACTTGAGAGAAGTATTTGACTCCAACACGTTAGAAAAATTATTCAAACAATAAAATAATATTTTTGAGTGCAATATTAGCTCATCAAACTCACATTCGGGCTCTTGTTGAGAGGATTTGTAATAACTGGTACAATCTGACAGGCAAAGTTCTAATCAATCGACGAAATGTATTATGGTGATTATGATATGAAGATTTCTATCATTATGTGTGTAAAAACATCCTTCCAAATATAATCATACACATCGAGAATCAACCACAAAACACATATTGTTGTTGTAGCCTATACCGTAATGCTTTTAGTGTGGACTTGTCGTGACGTTACTTGTGTTTTCCCGTTTAATTGAAGGTAAATTTAGGACACCCATCTGTAAGGGCCGGTATTACAATCAACAAATAAGAAACGTTAACTGTAACAAATAGTTATCTGTCGGATAAGCTATCTGTCCAATAACTACCTTGTTCGCGTATTACAAAGGAAGTTAATCCTCCCAATAGCTATTTGGAACATTCTGATCGAGTGGATAGTCCACGCGTCGCGAGGATTGCCACCTCGAAAGTGGTTGATACCAAAATAAGCAGTAATTGCAAACATATGTTGTATACAGCTGTGAATTACATTCAAAAAATATTGGCAGAAGGTTTTAAAAGCATTGAAAATGTCCTAATTGTCATCGTGAAGCTTTTACACTCGACTCTAGTCAGCGTGCATATCTACCGGGCTGCATGAGTATCGCTCTAGACCAGACGCCCACTGCAGACGCTGCTAGCCGAGTGGTTAGCGCGCTAGTTTTGCACACGAGAGGTCGCCGGTTCGAGTCCCGTCTGGGAAAACTTTTTTACTTTTTTTTACTCATCCCATCTTTATTGTGTTCACTTATTATCCATGACGAATGTCAATTTTTATAACTTTTCCGTGTAATTTACTCGAAAAAAGGCTTTCCCCTCAACATTTTGCTCTTTACACCCAAGGCGACCCTCAAATTGAAGCTCATATTTACAGATCGTTGATTACATAATATGTTTACCACGGGCGTTGGATCTTATTACTACTAAAATTGTCTAGCACATTCCAAAATATTTGGTTTTGGTGTGATAAGACTATTTAAAATAAGTCCACGAAGCGTACTCTATAATCTATATACGAGGAAAATATGCATAGTAAAATCAATTCAACAGTGTATAGGCCTACTGACAAAAAGAACGAATTATTAATTAATTAATGACCGTCTATGGGCCCGGGGTAGAATTGGCCTCGAGCATGGCTCTGCAAATCGTACAAGGCGATTCAAGAGAAAGATTCTACCTCGCAAACATCAGCAAGTAAGAGGGCAGTCAGTATATTATCCCCTGAAACTAGAGGCGAGCTCTGTCAATCGTCGTCGGGGACACCTCCCCTTCCTTGACGATCTCCCCGACGACGATGACGAAGGCGATGACGACCGCGACGTTAGAAACCCCCCTTTCTCCCCTTAACCGTGGCTGGTTCTGACTAGCATGGGGTCCTCCTTCCCATATCCCCTAGGGTAGAGTGGTGCATTATGACCAAACGGTTGACGTGTCCTCAATCCAAATAAACCAAAACCGATTATTAGGCTGAATATAAGATGAACAATTGGCCCAATAAAAATGAATTTGAAAAAATAATAATAATTAATAAATAATTGTTAAGTATTTATTTATTTTTAATTATTGTGATAGATAATCAATTAAAATAGTTGTTAAAATCATTTTGTTTGTTAATTTTATCTTATTTATATTTTTAAATCTGTTTTTATGATTTTTTTTACACCCTTATTCATCGAATAGCGCGCTATCGGCCAGTTGAACCTCCCAATAAGAATCCGACAAATAAGCTGCTCCTATTCTTAAGAATAGTGCTATTTGTCGATTGTAAGACCGAAATAACGCTATTTGCTACAGTTAGCATATTTGTTACAAATAACTTTCTTATTTGTTGATTGTAATACCGGCCCTAAGTCTCCTCCACTCGCAGACGCAGACGGATGTAAATCAATGGTCGGACAGAAACCCTGTATACATTCCTCGTCAGTCGTCACCTCGTGCACTGTCTTCCAATGGTGTTGCTACTTGTCTCATTTCCATCTCCCGAATCAATCGGTTGTGTCATTTCATCATCAACAAAAGGAAGAAGATTCAATCGCAATTGTTCAATGATTATAAATTCCATTTCCACTTTGACTTCGTGTACAAGGAATAGAATTCGGATGATTAGTACTCATTGTGTTGTGCATTGTTATTATAAAAATGATCTTGATACATATGTGACTAAAAACACTTATCAATACGTAATCAAATGAAATCTCTGTTCAGTGTTTTCAGAAAATACAATGTAAATTCCAAATATGTGTATTATCCCCCAATGAGACACAAGATTGTGTCTCACTCTCATTACAAGTGAAACGTTTATATCACAATACAACTTAACTTATATAAATGCTGTAGGAATCAATTTTTGTTCCTTGACAATAGTAAACTTTTCAATAATTATTTAAATTCGTCGCGATTGTTAGATTGACAGATTTGATGAAGGTAGCAGTGTGGATGATAATGGTTGTAAACTAAATTGGTCTGTTGTAAAGTTTTGCACACAAAGAGATATTTATAATGGCCGGACCCTTCTTCCGAATCTGTTATTCTTTTATGTCAATACTTCAATACCTAGAGAAGAAGACCCTTTTTTTGCTCTAAACCGCTCGCCCCTCGCCCCTCACCCCCGCAACCCCTAAAGAGATCAGCCTTCCACTCACAGACGTCTGAGAAGTTGCCTACCTTTACGGGGCACTTTCAACCAAACCACATTCAAACGCCCGCGTAGTTTTGACCAGTAGCGCCCAACTAGCGGATTTGCTTGAAACTAACCAAAGGGAAAACCTGACCTTAAGCGTTTTCCTAGTAATATAAGCATTTCAACCATAAAAGCTCTTCCATCAACACGACTAAAAAATCGTTCGCTAAGCGGCCTTGTACCTATAAATTTGAGACGAAGTTAATTGAATATCTATGTTATTTACTTCTGTGTATACCAACTCTATGTATTTGTATCCTTGGCCACCCAAGGAAATGTTCTATCACCTTACATTTCCCAGTGTTTAAAAAACAAATTAAGATTCTTTTAAGACAATAATAATTATTTTCTAGGTCTCTTTATGCCCCAAAAACTTAGGGTTATTGCTGGAGTATCACGAAGGCAATCATGCAGAGTTCATTTCATCAATAATGATTTGTCACACTTACATGAACGCGTTTTTTAGTCGCGTTGATGGATGAGCTAAATTAATAAGTTTTTAGTTTGCGTGGGATCTCTTTAGTTTTGCAAGATCTTTTTGAACGCATTGTTGGAGATTGATGTCAAGTTTCTATTGTTAATTGTTATTATAGTATACCTCAAAAAACTTATATTACAACCTTTCTTTCTACGGATTCTGGATAACGTTTCAAACTTTTTCTTTCAAAAGGTACTACATCACCATAACCTTAATGTCTATGTAAAATTTAAACGTTGTAGCTCCACCCGTTTGGTCAGAATCGGCCCAAATGTCACGAAAATATCGCACCAAAAATCGGGTAAAAATTGTAAGAGTACGATGTTCATGAGAAATATTTCTTAGATAGTACCCAAAAACGTGGCAGGTCTAAGTTCAGAGATTTCGAAGGTCCCCTTTAATTTTCATCAAGATCGCATATGCCGTTTTCCCGGTAGAGAGCGAACAAACAGACCAACCCCCCCCCCCCCCCTCCCCGCTAGTTTTTTTAATTTAGACCTGCCAAGTTTTAAGAACAATCAAAGAAATATTTCTTATGAATATCGTACTTAATTTTTCGATTTTAATGCGATATTTTTTAGTGATATTTGTTCCACGACCGGCCAAATGACTACTCCGATCTAAATAAAACTTTACAGGAACGTTTGAAATCACTGAACTTACAAATGTTTTGATTTTGGGGACGATTGAAGATATATTTCTCATAAAAATAGTACTACTTTTAGGTCAATGATATGCCAATATGACATGGCTGCCTCGCACCTTTTCGCGGCTCATGAAACCCTACACTTCGTCACTCAGCTTCTCTTCATTGTCCTGTATTTAGTCTACACTTTGTCTCACTATAAGCTAAGCCCGGCGTTTTGTGGGTTCAAAGAGCGCAGGCCCGCTGTGGTGGTCACGTTGTAACATAGACATCCCATATAATTGGCTACACTAGCAGTCAGCTGTCCACTTCCGGGACAATGGGAAGCCATCTTGAATGGGTGAGTTTGCATGTTAATTAGATGGGAGCGATTAATCGAAAAAATATTTTTAAAGATGGTCACCAGTTTGACGGGTGAGCATATTAGACTTTAACACCAAATGATTACTAAATTCCCTTATGCAATAACTTTGCATTGTTTCTGTTTGTTCAATACCATGCTGCACAAGCTAAAACTATATCAAACAATCCAGTAAAGAACTTTATTGCATTAAAAAAGCATAAATTAAAACGCCAAACCGCCATCTTGAATGGGTGGGATTGACGCTTCAATTTGGTACACTCGCGCCTGTGCGGAGGTATTGGAGACTGCGCATCTAGCCTACTATAGGTGTTAAGATATCTATGCGTTGTAAACGTATCACAGTTTGACAGCCGAAGTGGACTCCGCAGAGCAGTAAAGTACAGTCACGTCCAGTGCGACTTTGGCCCTATATCCTGTATGGGGATGATATTGATGGAGCGAGTGTTGAAACGTTGATCTTGCGCGGCATATTAGTCACTCAACGATTATATATATACATATATATATTTTATTATACGATTATGTATATAAATATTATATAGGCTATAGCTATTCACTACTTGCAACCAACTTGCATTGGATGTGATTTTCTTTGTTATTACGGAAAAGCCCATCCTTCCCGTCAAACTCGGACGGGTTTACAACCTTTCATAATAGAGCAGGCGACATCCTAGTTTCTTTGAACCCTAAAACGCCGGGCTCAGCTTATGGTGAGACAAACTATAGATGTCCCACTCGTTGTTCAACAACAAGACGCGTGTCGGTTCTCAGTCTCTTTCATACTTGCAGACGGTCGCCTCGCATTGTGGAAGGCAGACATGGTTGACTTTAATTGCTTTTGTCTTAATCATGACGACAATTACAATGACTACACGAAATATCACGAAAATGTCGTACTTAAAATCGAAAAAAAAACCCGTAAAAGTACGATATTCATGAGAAACATATCTTCGATTGTACCCAAAAACGTGGCAGGAGATTTCGAAGGTCCCCTACAATTTTTATTAAGATCGCATGTGCCGTTTGCTCGTAGAGAGTGAACAAACAGGAAAAAAAACAAATAAAATCACCTGAGCTAATTTTTTTTTTTTTGGGGGGGGGGGGTCAGTGAAATTTAAGTCTTCGCTTCAATCATTCAAAAACAAATTCGTAATACAAAATTGCATAATATATTTGACCGGTAGTGAAGGCTCGAGAGTTTTTAGCGCGCGACTCTGATTCGGGAGGTCCCTGGTTCAAATCCCGTCCCAACCAACAATCCTGACTGAAGGTTTTTTCGAGGTTTTCCTCAGTCGTTTAAGTTAAGTGATCGCAAGGGATTGAGTCTTTTTAACAGCCCTCGGACATCCCTTCACAATTGGCCAAACTCCAATTCATCTAGTGTCATTTTATTTATTTATTTATTTATTTAACGTCTATCCTATTCAGTTATTATCTCAGGAGGGGCATGCATGGCACCCTGGGCAGGTATACTACAAAAAATTATTGGATGAACGAAGTGAGGATATCAATTTCACTGACCCCCCCCCCCCCCCCCACAAAAAAAAAAAACTATCTCGTATTTGTTTTCTGTTCGTTTGTTTGCTCTTTACCGGGCAAACGGCATACTCAATCTTGATGAAAATTGGAGGGGACCTTTGAAATCTCTGAACATATTACCTGCCAAGTTTTTGGGTATAATCGAATAAATATTTCTCATGAATATCGTATTTTCATGTTTTTTTTACGATTTTAAATGCGATATTTTCGTGATATTTGGGCCGATTCTGACCAAACTGGTGGGGCTACAACGTTCATATTTCACATCGTTTTTAAGGTAATGGTGATGTATTGCCTTTCGAAAGGAAAAGTTAAAAGGGGTATCCAGAATCCATGGAAATAAAGGTTTTAATATGAGTTTTTTTAGGTGTAAATAATAGTAACTATGAAACTTGAATACAATCAAGCAAATCTTCGGCCTCCAGATATTTTACGTTCTATTAATTGGTATTACCATATAGCAATTTATAATATACTTTTTAACAAATATCCTAATTTAACAAAAATAATGGGACTTGAAAAAGGTAAAGAGATCCCCCACGCATACTAAAAACTTACCAAAAAAGCTCATCCATCAACGCGACTAGAAAAAGCATTTGCGAAACGGCCGAGTATAAAAAATAATAATATGTGATATTATTCGGGGGAATGCGTAGGGTCTTGTCCAACCAAAAGAGCTATAACGCCATTACTTTGCGAAGTATACAAATATGAGAAGTATGGGAATACTCTAATTGATATAAACTTAAGGGGAGCAGGAATGAAACTTATCGTCAAAGTTGATTTTCTTTAGTTTAATATGTTATATTGTTAATCACCATTAAATTAAAAAAAATGTTATAAATATTTTTTTTTTTTTTTGTAAAAATTTAATTAATTTATGTTGCTATGACAACCATCGTAAATTAACGACTTCAAAATGAATGTATATAAAAAGAACGAGTAATTCTTTTAAATGAATTTAAAATTGTTAGCAAAAAACTCTAGAATTTAAAAACAAATCATATCTCTAAGTTGTATACCCTCCCTAAAAATGTTACCGGAAATGTCATTAGTGTACATGAAGTGCACCTAAAATATTAACTTTAACACCCGTTTACTCAAAACTATACTTTCTTAAACTACGGTACATAGTAACAATTAAGCAGTTTTGAAGCTAGAGCCTTGAAATTTTGAGGACTACTTTATTGAGATATTTTTGACAAATAATAGGCAGGAAATTTTGATAAATTATCGGGAAAAAAATTATAGCGCATACATGCTTAGGTCTAAAAATTGCCCAATTTTTTTTGACAATATATGTATATATATATATATATATATATATATATGTCTAGAATTAACAAATTTAAAAAGAAACAAAAATCCTACTTTAAGTTTCTTACTATTGGCTTAAGCTACCCAAAAAATCAAAATTTGTGTCTCTAAGTTAAATAGTGTTCGATTGAATGGTACCGGAAATCTGCAAATTTAACATGAGGAACATAGGCCGTTCCTGCACCCTTAACGGCAGTATAAGTAGCACATAAGTTAATCAGGCTTTTAGTCGCTATGTTTTATCTGAAAGTAAAAAACAAACTATTGATGTATTATTAATCGAATCAAAGTCGTAACATGCACTTGCCATTAGGCCTACAATCTTCCGAGTAGGTTGCATAAGATAATATTTATCTCTCTTGGAATTTCTTGTGGAAGCACGATTATCACAAAACCGCATATTATTGTAATACAAAAAGAAATATTCTTTAGAGTTGGGAAAGTTGACAAGATAAAATAATGTACGTTGATTTCTCTTTCACAAGATCCATAGTAATAGCTTCGGTATTGGAAAAACTCCAAAGTCACTGATACACGAGCAGTAGTGAAATTAGCTGTTTTTACAATATTGCATTTGAAATAATTTTTTTCTTTGTTAATAATACGTTATCTTCAATTTCAACAATAATTTAAATGTATATTTTTAACATTCAGTGAGTAACTAGTTTTGGAAGAATGAAGTTTCATGACGAATTTTGTTGTCAATATCAATTGTTTTCGGAAACTTTTGGTCAAAGCGTACACAATATATCTCCCAGGCAAATATTCCGTGTAGGCTCGAGCTTTAAGCGGGCGACTCTGAATCGGGTTCAAATCCCGTCGAGACCGGCATTCCTGACTGAAGTTTTTTCCAAGGTTTTCCTCAGTCGGTAATGCGAATGCAATGGAATGAGCCTTATTAAGGGCACCCGTAAGTGATAAAGGCTAAATCTGACTTTTTCATTTAAATGGTTAAGCGAGTTCCTTGATGTTTGAAGATTAAGTGGGTGTAATTTGTTTTCAAATCGATCCAGTACTTATTTATTTAAGTTATTATTTTAGAATATAGGTGTTATCTAAATAATTTTGTAGAAATAAACTAACTCTATGTTAGGAGTAGGGGTAGGCATGTTAAAATCATTTTTTGCCATACTAACTTTAGCAGCTTTTTAAGCCTTTAACAAAACAAAGAATAAACAATTTTATTGATTTTCAAGAAGTATTTTTAACGATTTAAAAATTTTCACGGAAATTTGTAATAAAAATCATTTTAATGAAAAATCCCATCTCTAGGCCTAGACCCACATTGACTTTATTGACAAACCAAAACTATGACTGCAATTATCTCAGAACTTACGTTGTCTTTCAATGTACCTTTTCTCAAGATTGGCTTAATAGAAAGTTTTGAAAATTTCAGGGAATGTTGGCACAGGTATAGAACAGCATTTCAATGAGCCATACTTCTATTTTTTCTTCCCCCAATAATTAATATTTATTATGAAGCATGTAAAAATGTGGATAAATTTATGTTATTGTTCCATGACTTTTTTGGGGTCCATTTTTTAAAACTCAAAATATTTTTCATTCAATTTCTATAGGAAGGTTGTATCAGTGACCTCCAAAAAAATTAATTCACTAGCTATAGACATTCTTGAGAAAAGGTACATCAAATTGGATTAATTTAACATTGCTAGTATAGCCACTTTCCCTTAAACCCTCGGACATCCCTTCACAATTGTCCAATCCGCAACAGTACTAGTTAGACTCCTGACAAGAGCACAGAGAGCGGTCTGCTAGTTTCCCTTGAGTGTGCGCCCAACTGCGCTGTGCCGTTATTTGTGGATGTTCAAAACATCCCCATGACGTCACACTATTTTTCGTGTTGTATTTTGGCGGGAAGCCAAGATTAAAATTTTCTGTGTTAAATATTGGCCATAATAAGTCTGTTTTGTGCATTGCTAATAACGTATGTAGGGCAGATTAGACTTCCTTTTAGACTACATACGAAATTAACTGGAGAAAATACAATGTACAAAACAGACCAAAAATTAGACAGTTTTAAATTGGTGGCTGCATAGCTCAGTTGGTAAGAGCATAGCCCGGACAGTTAAGGTCCCGGGTTCGATCCCCGGTGTAGTCACTTTTTTAATTACTGTCTAAAGTACTAACATATCAACTTCATAGTCGCCTACTATAAAACCCAAAGTTATATATATATGTTTAACCTTGGCATTAAAGTAGGCGACTATGACGGTGTTATGTTAGTACTTTAGACAGTAATAAAAAAAGTGACTACACGGGGATCGAACCCGGGACCTTAGCTTACCGGGCTATGCTCTTACCAACTGAGCTATGCGGCCACCAATTTAAAACCAATCAGTTGGTGTGCGAATTTTTTTGTCAAACGGTACAAATACGAGTTTTGTACCGTTTGACAAAAAAATTCGTACACCAACTGTTATTTTCAGAAAACTATTTTAGCTGTAGTCAAGTTATAGCTAAAGGTGGTCAGAAACTATTCCCAGAAAATCGATTCTCAAAATTTAATTTTAAACTAGTCTTGTTTATTAAACTTTTGTCCAAAAATCTAAATATTATTTTCAAAAGTGAGGTTATGTCCCGCCCAAAAAAATTCACAATTTTTTTTCTGTTATTTTTAAAGGCCTTCTTTCATTCAGCAAACTTTTCAGACATGTTTCTTCGACTTTCAAATTATCGGGCAGAGGTGGTAGGCTACAATAGCCTTAAGTCTATGTTTGATTGCCCATTTACCGTTGAGAAGGTAAAATGCTGAGAAGCTTTATTCATATAGATTGTATTCATAGATCAGTTCTTCTAGTTTTTCTCATTTTACGGTACAAATACCACACAAGTACCGGAAAATGTAAAACACTGTATAACGTAAGGTATTGAAGATACACATTTCAAAATACCTCATTCTAAATGTCAAAGATGAGTTTAAGCTACAATAAAAATATCAGCCATCCAAATGGTATACTTTTGGCAAAACCAAATATCACCAAAAATCACCAAAAATCGTAAAAAAAAAAAAAAATAGCAATAGCGGAAAAATGAATCAACTAAAAAAGTCAAAAATAATATTTGGACGACTGTCTACTAATTAACTACTGTTTTATGCATATTTTGGATTTTGCTTTTTGGTGAACTTAAAACGAGGTATGTATATTTTAATGATGTGAAATTTTATACATCAGTCAAAGTATTCCATACCGCTTAATTAACTTATGAACGCTGGTGTTCAAACCATATTTTAATGAGAATTTATTTTTAAGCGCCATTCTTTGTATCATCAACAATAAAATGTCTGATACAATTGTTGCGTCAGGGTCTACAAGGTTGGCTTGGTCGCTTTAATTTACTGTCTCCCACTGAAAATCCGTAATATAACTGAGTGGGTAGACTCTAAATACAATGGAATACAGAATGGAATAAGAATTGTGACTCAGACTTGGGATAACTTAGCATGTTTGTATTAAACTAGGAAGCTTCGCAAACGCTTTTTCAGGCTCGTTGTTGGATGAGCGTAGTAATTGGTGCATTGAGCTGCCATGTGTTATGCATATGGTATTCAAATTGATTTTGTTTTCCCATTGCTATGGCCTGCGAGACACGCTTGGTAAAATTGAATTAATTTTTACGACGACGACATGAGGGTCAGGGGCGCACATTACATTACAAACAGTGATTAATTTCTAAAATAATAAGTAGGTGGACGCTTAACGATCTTCTTCCTCGAGAAGGGGAGGGGGGCGTCGGAAGAGCGAGGTCGTAGGTAGGGTAACATGATATCAAAGTGAAGTTTGATGGACAAGCGATTTCATGCAAAAAGAGCAGGGGGGTTGGGGGGCTCAACCCCCAACACAACGGCGCAACCGAAAATGTTTAAGTTTAAGTGATTTCTGAGCGTTTCAGAAATATACGGGACTGAATGCAATACCAAAATACTATCGTTGTGTAGTGCAAAAACCAGAAAACCTTAAAAAAAAAATGAGCGGACGAATCCGTCCGCGTTCACCCTGTAATTAACCACGGATTACACACTACATTACAAAAGAATAAAGCATGTTGTTATAGGGAACCTAAGTTTTGAAGGCGGGAAGGAAATTGGTTCTCTCTGGTCTCAGCGCCCATAAGAATTAGCATGGTACGAAAATGTAACTCGCCGTATCTTTTGACTCGCGCAAAAGAAATCTAAACAATAACATCACAAGATGCATAATTTTGTAAAAAAGATGATGGCATTCTACTTTGCTCGATGACGCTTCCTAAATTCAAACTATTATGAGTTAAATGGACCCATGTTTCCGCGCTGTCGCAAATGTACTCTGACTAAGCGGCAACCTAAGCGAGGCGCAGCCACGTTGTATGCAGCTGTGGCATCCTCGCATACCACGCGCCTGTCCAGGGTTGCTAATTATTGAACTTCGCATTCAAGATTTTGCTGACACATTAAAGGATATTTTATTAGTAATGTATAATCTAGTACAACCCAGTGACTTCACAGTAGCCACAAAGCAAGTCGGATACCAAATGTTATGCTGATGCCACGGACAAAATGTTTTTACGTGCTTTTTCATGTTCAGTTTGGAAGGTTTGACAACAGTGTAAATGTAGAGTTCACTTCAACTAAAAACAAATGACATTAATATTTGTGACAGAGCAGAGTTAAGTATATCCACGCAAAGAGGAAAGATTATAGTGCCTAACAGTATGAAAATAATTCAGGACCGTGGTCGGGTTCTCGCGCTATCGCTTACAAAACATTTAGCACGGGTTAATCACCTATACCACGCTGACCGGAGAGAAACCGGACAACGCCCACTTAGGTTCCCAATAAGTCGAAGAAATTTTGTAAAAAACGAAGAAAAAGCGTAAAATTGAGATTTTCATGGGAAATAATTTTTTGATTGCACTCAAATTTCACATTTATATAATAAATGCATACTATAAAATAAAGGTTCTGTGAAAAAATTATTACAATCTGGTAAAGCATGGACGTGTTATAAGTCGAAGAAATTTTAAAAATACGAAAAGAAGCGTAAAATTGCGATTTTCATGAAAAATAATTTTTTGGTTGCACTCAAAATTCACACGAATATATAAATGCATACAATAAGGTTCTGTGAAAAAATGATTACAAATGCATACATTGCATACTGATTGCTATGTTTCCTATTAAAAATATCGATCTTTGGTTGGTTATCCCTCACTCGTCGATTGCGTCGGGGCCTGCAGGGTTGGCTTGGTCGCTTTGATTTAAAGTCCCCCACTGAAAATCAGTTATATAACTGAGTGGGTAGACTCTAAATACAATTTATTTATTTATTATTTATTTATTTATAAGTCGAAGAATTTTTTTTAAATCGAAAAAATTGTAAAATTGCGATTTTCCTGAGAAATAATTTTTCGACTGAACTCAAATTTCTCACGAATATTTTAATTCATAAAGTTAAGGTTCTGTGAAAACATCATTATAATTGGATAAAACATGTTTAGAGATTTTTCGAAATCCTCCAAAAAATGTCAGCGCAATTGGAGTATCGGTTTAGCCGGAATCGTGTTAACAAACACAAAAATACAGGCAGGAAAAAAAAAATATATATATTCCCGATTATTTTCTCCAGTTTAGTGAAAACAGCATAGATTCTCTTCCTCTAACTTCTTACTGTGTAAAGTGTTTCTATCTCTTACTAAAGCCTGAATTCATAGTCTTTACATAGTCCAGAGGGTTAATTTGTTGCAAAGGACCTTGGATTATTATGGGTTATTAAAAAACAAAGCTCTTACCAACAATAGACCCCCTAAACAAGGGGCCGAGCATAAACCCTTGACCTTATGGCCCATCTTTTCTTCCTAATCCTCTTTCTTCTTCACTTACTTCTGTATCTTTCTTTCAATTTTTCTCTATCCCTGCATTATTCATTGGCGGTTTATAGGCCTACTTTGGACCTTCCACTACTTTTCAGAAAATAATCAAAACTTTCGTTGTTATTTTGTAATCCTGTCAAATAAGAATTTTTGGAGGAAAAAATTGCGATGTCGCTGAATTTTTGCAGAGACCTTCCTTAAAGGAAACTTATTAACATATTAAAACTCCCCTACAATCGGACTAGAGCTTCGGCCGCCATATTGGAAAATGGCGGCCAAAAAGTGTTTGTTATCAAATATCTCCAAATTGGTTTGAGATAGACAAAATATCTCAATGGCAAAAATATTCCCCATTTAATTCCCTACAAAAAAGGTATCTTCTATAGTTTGGAAGGGGCAAAGGTTACGTCACAAAATCGTGGTTTATATGTTGCTTATTGGAGTACCAGCTAATTTCCAAATTTTCACGCCCAGCATCAAACAATGCCCGGTAAATCCGTAAAAAATCGATTTAAATACAAAAGGACTTTTGTACGGGGTTCATGAAAGCATCCATTAATATTTTAAAAAATCAGTTCTGCGAAATCGGATTTTGCATTTACCCGGAATTTGGGTTTTCCATTGATGGTATTTCCTAAAAATGCCATATTTTACTGACCATTATTAAGCACTAAATAGCATTGGAGTAAAAATTCTTTCTACGCACATTGAAATGACTTAAATAATGATCCAATTACAGCCAAAGTTTAAATCCAATATGGCTGCCAATTCCTAATAATCACAATATGAATACTGTTATCGTGCTGTTTTTACACTCTTTTTGTTACATAATTCACTTTGTTTTTGTGGATATTAGGAATTAGCAGCCATATTGGATTTAAACTTTGGTTGTAATCGGATCAATATTTAAGTCATTTCAATGTGCGTAGAAAGAATTTTTCTTCCAATGCTATTTAGTGCTTAATAATCGACAGTCAAAAAGGGCATTTTTAAGGAAATGCCAACAATAGAAAAACCCAAATTCCGGGTAAATGCAATATTCGATTTCGCAGACCTGATTTTTTTTAAACTAATGGAAGCTTTTATGAACCCTGTACAAAAGTCTTTTTGATTTTAAATCGATTTCTTACGGATTTACCGAGCATTGTTTGATGCTGGGCGTGAAAATTTGGAAAAAAGCTGGTACTCCAATGAGCAACATATAAACCACGATTTTGTGACGTAACCTTTGCCCCTACCAAAACTATAGAAGACACATGTTTTGTAGGGAATTAAATGGGGAATATTTTTGCCATTGAAATATTTTGTCTATCTCAAACCGATTTGGAGATATTCGATAACAAACACCTTTTGGCCGCCTTTTTCCAATATGGCGGCCGAAGCTCCAGTCCGATTGTAGGGGAGTTTTAGTATGTTGATAAGTATTATATAAGGAAGGTCTCTGCAAAACTTCAGCGACATCGCAATTTTTTTCTCCAAACGTCAATATACGATCTTATTTGACAGGATTATTGTGTCTTGCCCAAGTTTAGTCTTGTGGCCAGGGTATCTGCTTCTATTAAAAAGAACACGGTCTTTAATTTTTTTTGTCACATCTAGTAGTGACTTAAATTCCACAAATCTTGAGTTGGATAAGAGTGTTAACGTGTCTGTTTAAACGCCCAACAACGAAATATATAGTAAAATTATTAAAGTTGATCATTACTTAACTAGTTCGTTAATGCTGTCGTCTCCCGTTGGTTGATCGTGGCCAACTCGTTTGGTAGGCCTAAGTGTTTTATTTTAAATATATCGATATCTGGTTGGCCACTGTTGTTTTTATTTATTTATTGGATATTGCTTAACGTCTCATATTTATGCAACTTGGCTAATCGAGACGAAGGGAGGGACGTAAGGGATGACGCGGGAGGACAAGGGGTGGACAGGCCTGTGCTGGTAAGAACCAGCCACAAGCGTATGGGGAGGGCAGAATTTCCCCCACGTCGTGGTCGTCTCTGTCTGTGTCATCATCCGTCCGTGTTGTCATTGTCGTCGCCGTCGGGGAGGTAGTCAAAGGGAAGGGGAAAATTCCCCGACGAGGACCCAGAGCTCGCCATTAGTTTCAGGGAGAAAAACTCCCCTAATCACGGGCCAAACCACGAGAAGGTTGCGAGTTGGAATTTGATGGCCCTTGGCCACTATTGACCACTGTGTTGACCCGACAGGGTTACCAAATTAAAGTCCACCATTAAATTCGTTTAAGGCTATTCCACCGCGTTTTTCTATTTTCCAAAATATGCTACTAAGTTAAAATATAGTGAATGGCTTTGAAACATGGCTATTTTAGAAAATCAAAAATATTTTTTCCAAATTTTTCTGATCCGGTACACGGCCAATATAGCCACCTCAAAATCAAGTGCAACTTCAATTCGCCAGGGCACACCATTCAACGTACGGTGTGTGCTTTTGTGACATTTATTTTAACAATTGTCTTTCCAGCGAATTTTTTTCGTTTGGCGGTATTTTTTACCGATTTGTTACACATTTTTACACATTTGAATGCCTGTTTTAAATTTAATGGTCTGAACGTAAACAATGGAACTGGACGATTCGAGTTATGTCAGTGCTTTGTACAGGACATGAATCAGACTAAAATACTAGGAAAACGCTCAGTTGGACGCGTTGTTGAGCGAGCACCGGTACGTGCAACATGACCCGAGTACGACATTCCCATAAGGCCACCACACAGTGTAGGCCTAACTGGATATTGACATTGTACACTATATACTATTCCAACATCTTTGCATTGTACTTATTCACGTCATGCCTTCTAAATGTATCTTTGTATCTTCACTGCTCCTTCATTTTTAACTTCTTTTTCGAACTTATGATTACCAATAAGTCTTTAACGTCTTGACCGATTTAGCTGAAAATTTAAAAAATATGAGAAATGGTGTACTTATTAACATGCAAAATTCATAACGATCGAAACATTTTTATTTTTTTATTTTTTTTATTTATTTTTATTTTTATAACAACGATCGGATTTTGTTCAAAAACTATACAGCAACCCGCCTAGGTGGTATGTACATGTTAAAAAATTTAGTTCAGATTCGTAGAAACGGTGCACCTGTATCGAAGCAGTAACAGAAACAAAAAAAACAAAAAAACAAGACATTCGAGCCATAAGAGTCAAGAGGAGACGCTCGATACGCTCGACTCAATCAACAACTCTTTACGATGGGCATCATTCTCTTTCTTCTGGAGCTATTTGTGTCGTCGAGTGTGTGGCGCACTACGTATCCTTGTAATGGCGGCTCCTTGTGCATTGGCATTGTTTCAATTGATTGTTTGTTTCTTTTCATCTCCTTGAATCATTTCGCTGATGAAAATGTTGATCACACCATGAAGTTGAAATAATACTGTCATCACACCATAAGGTATGCCTAAATATTTGTATAACTAGTAGTAGGCCTAGCTATAGGCCTCTAACTCTACTAGGATGTGGCCTTGGAATACTGCATAAAACTATCCCTTGGACAGCTCACTCCAAGGCAATAGCCTATGAATGTCTTGGTGTCTTGGACGTAGGGCTCATATATGAAGCTAGTGAGTGTTGTATATTTAGCCTAAGACGAAACAGATTAGATGGGTATAGGCCGACGTAAATAACACTGTTTATACATTGGCCTATGAGAAATGTGTAGCTTTCGTCCAGGCTGAAATTGTTCAAAAGTTGATTCATTGTCTAAATACACAGTGCCATGAAGCCTCATTTATCCGTAACAATAAGTTTAATAATTGTCCACCCCTAATGAAACCGGAAACCCCCATTCAAGAGCTCAACACAGACTCGAAGTGTACAGTAAGGCCCAGTTCCCAAAACCGTGTTTTAAATTGTTTTGGTAATAAGAAATCCGATATCCTGATTGGTTTGTGATGTTTTAGTTGCCTGTCATAATGAAGGAACAAAAATTTTGATTGGTCGTCGTAAAGATTTTGTTTTTGTTACTAACGTTATTTCTTAAAACTAAAATGTAAACAATTTAATACGTATGTCCCCCTATAACTAAACTAATTATTGGGAACTGGGTCTAAGAATATTTAAATAGAAAGACACAAACTGGTTAATTGGCCAAGACTGAATTTTAAATAAAAATTAGGGTATAGGTAGTTCTGTTTAAAAATTTTGCGATTCTTGTAGAACCTACCTAAAGCACAGATCTGATTACATATTACATTATTAGGCCCTATTATTATTTGTAAATATACTTCACACGGGTAATGGGTTTTTAACATAGGGCCTAAGCTAAGCTGACAAGACCAGTGCCATCTTAGGGTCCTGTTCGTATGTCACGCTGCAAAAAGAAAACATCATTTGAATGAAACGTTATTAAGAAGATACGTGTAGGTTTGTTTATTATGGCAATAAACATGTTAAAAAATAGTCTGTGAAGTATCCGGTTGTTACCAAATTCTCTTCTCATAATCAATTAACCGACAAAATGACGATTTTAAACGCCATGACCTAAACTCTAGGCCTGGACCACCAAACAGTTTGTTTGTTTAGGCGCCTGTAGTATGCCAGGGTTTAGGCACCAGGGCCTAGCCTACTCCGCTGACGGTACCCGGCTAACATTATATTTATAATCACAGACGTCCTAAGCTGTTATGCGATGACGACATGGCGTGGGCATGAATATTGGGTAGGCTGTGTTTTGTTGTCTCAACGTTTCACAAACATTGATACCTGTCTTAAACATCAAGACTTCTTGAGAGGGGGTCGGAACACACAGAGAAGACACTTACAAAGTAAATCTACATTAACTGTGGTGGAGCTAAATGTAGCTAGTACGTCTTTTATGATCGAACAGGCCTATTAAAGTATACAGGGGCGCCGACTCCGTGGGTGCTCAAGGGGCTGAAGCATCCCTCAGCACCCCTCCAAATATTCTTATTTAAAAAAGTGGTTTTTGTCCTTTTGTAACCGCCCCACCCCCACCCCTTGAGATTCCTATTTTGATTGCGCATTTTTGGCGCGTTCTTAGGGCTTCTAAATTTCTAAATTTGCAATCTTTCTCGCCTTCGGCGATAAGAGGCACTAGCGGCTGAAACTTCCCGGTTTTGCAAAACCGAACTCACTCTTCCCCCCTCTAGATACGTAGACAGTTTTCGTTCAATAATTATGTGAAAAAATGGAAATCTTGAAAATGAATCCCATGAATCAGGGCTAGATCCGCCACAATGAAATACACCCTAATCATGATAACAAAGGATAATTTTATTACTGATATAGTTTTGAGGGGTTTTGATGTAAGTGAAATATTTCGGAACCCCTCGGAATTTTGAAAACCCGGCGCCCCTGGCTGGTATAGACTGTGCGGCATACTCCAGGAGACGGCACATTGTATGTATTTAAACACCTACACGGCAGGTCTAGTGCATAACAGTGGGCGTCGAGATCGTCGCACACCTGAACACGTTGGGCAGGAAGAATGGACAATATTAGGAGCTTTGCATGACATGTGCCAGGTAGGGGCGCAATACTCGTAAACTAGGCTAAATGTTAAATGCAGTTAAAAAATGCAATACTCGACCACGATAGGCTCACGATAAAAAAATATCAAACCTCAAGTTGCTCAACGTGTAGGCAGCGTACTCGGACTTGTAAGTATTTATTAGCAGCGACAGATTGATTAAGAAATTCGAAGTGTTCATGGCGACGCTATGACCTTGAAACGTACTGCAACACATATAAACAATCTTTGTTATCAAAACACCAACTTCAACTACATAATTATTATTTTGACTGTCGACAGAACATGTCAAGTCGCCTATCCTACAAAAATAACAAACAGCTAGTACACAAAAAGTAAGTAAGCATAGTTTGGATAGCTAATTATGGACCCAGGCTAAAGAGCAGGATGAACCTTCCCCTTATCATTTAGCTGGATCTGCTGTCCCTTTGCCTCGCTGAGAGGCGAGGAATATAGCCGTTAAAAATACGGTGAATATTTAATATATATATATATATTTTTTTAATAACACCCATAGAATATCTCTTTAATATGCAACACTTTCTTCTCCGTCGTCCTTCTGTGCGCATTTCTAGCCATACTAGGAAACCAATATATACCTCGGATTCCCAAGTGATAGTTAGACAACCCCTTTCAAACAAGAATGATGCAGAATGTGATTGTTGTCCCCGGAGGTAAGCAAGCAAGGCCATTTCTCCTAATTTTGACATATATATTATATATGGATTGTTGTAGGTTTTCACGGCCCGTCATAGGATACAAACAAGGATCTTGGGTAAAACCGCGTCGAAAATAAGATGAACCAGGGCAGAACCTGGGCGTCCACCGACGTTTCGTCAGTACTACGTCAGACATTCTCAAGGTTGACTGTGACTCTACGGAGGTTGGAGCCACAGTGGCTGGCAAGCACACAGCGCCCACCTTATATAGCATCTGCTGAAGGTGCGAGGCGGCGATGTCATAGAGTCACAGTCAACCTTGAGAATGTCTGACTTAGTACAGGCGAAACGTCGGTGGACGCCCAGGATTTGCCCTGGTTCATCTTTTTTTCGACGCGGTTTTACCCAAGATCCTTGTTTTTATCATATATATATATATATATACTAAGCACTTCCATCAAAAACAATATTGAAATTCATAAACACAATTAGTCATTTTTGGTTGAATCACAAGATGTGAATGCTGAATACCATAGGATTATTCATTAATGTTCTTTCACGATCAGTTGAATAAGTAGCTTCACTACTTCTTTGGGACTCCAGCACTGTGCATCTTTTTATTTTAGGAATTGACATAAATTTAAAAAAAAAATTAAAAAATTTGGTATGAAACTATCTTATAATGCCATCAATGGCGTTCTTTCAATTTTATTGTTTCCCAGATGATTCAAGGCACCCTGGTTCAGATGG
This sequence comes from Sweltsa coloradensis, assembly GCA_024449915.1. Taxonomy (NCBI): domain Eukaryota; kingdom Metazoa; phylum Arthropoda; class Insecta; order Plecoptera; family Chloroperlidae; genus Sweltsa; species Sweltsa coloradensis. Next base: position 124,388 of record JAMZAV010002599.1, read on the forward strand.
CAGTGACACAAATAACAAAAACTTTTTGCGGGAGACAATTAAAATTAAGTCTATCTCTGATAGTTGTCTTTGTTTTTATTTCCAGAAGGAGTGATTCGTTACTACAGTCTGCGGCCTGCTCCGAAATAGGACATCCTGTACCCTCGGATGTAATGATGGAAGGATTGGAATTTGGACATATCAAGGATGAACCAGAAATGAGTATCCACCACAAGATTGCGGTAGATTCCTCCAATCTACTCCTCACTCAGAAGTGATACAGCACGCAATCTCTGACGTCATCGAAGAAGAATCGGAGAGTGCAAATATCAAGGAAGAACCAGAAGATGTGTACCCACTACTATATTGCGATACATTCCTCCAGTCTACGTCTTGCTCCAACCAAGGGTTGTCTAATCGTAACGATGGCCCCTTCAAGTGCGATATCTGCCTCAAGAAGTTCGCTACAAAGTACACGCTCGCCATGCACACGAGGATCCATACCGGGGAGAAACCTTATTCCTGTGGGGCGTGCGATGCGAGGTTCATACAGAAAAGTAGCCTCGTCAATCATAGCTGGAGTCATACTGGAGAGAAACCGTTTGTGTGTACTTTAAATGTTTGTAAGGCACGGTTCGCTAATAAAAGTAGCCTTAAATCCCATTGCAGGACACATAACGGGGAGAGACCGTTCGTGTGTACCGTGCCCAACTGTGAGGCAAGGTTCACTAAAAAGCAACATCTTACACAGCACACGATGACGCATACTGGAGAGAAACCGTTTGCCTGCGTGACATGCAATGCAAGATTCACACATAAGAGTAGCCTCAACGACCATGCCAGGACCCATACCGGAGAAAGACCGTTCGTGTGCACCGTGCTTGACTGTGAGGCAAGGTTCAATAAAAAGAGTCATCTTACTCAACACAAAATTACGCATACTGGAAAGAAACCGTTCGCCTGCTTGATATGCGATGCAAGGTTCAAACGAACAAGTAACCTCAACTCCCATGCCAGGACTCACACTAGAGAGACCGTTTGTGTGTCCCGTGCTTGACTGGGAGCTCTCACAGGCACATGATGAGGCAAACCGTTCCCTAACACTTTGTATGTTATCCTTGTCCTAGTGGATACAACAGGAGCAACAGTATCTGCAAGCATAATCCAATCTAACAGCTGTGTACAAGAATTTGTAATTGGTCTAAAATATCTCAGATTAGCAAGACATTAAATTGCATTTTTATATTTTCATGTTAACATGTCATAATTTTCATTTGTATTCATGTTGATTCGTGATCTAGCTATGAGTTCACACGGATTTTGGTCCTAATGTTTTGTCAGTAATTTTTTTTTTTAAGGTTGAATCATATATTTCCTAACATGTGGAAAGGGTTTTGTGAGCTCGCTGTTTTGGAACTGATGTTTGACATTATAATCGTCAATATTTAAAACATCTTATTTTAAGTCGTTATTTTTTAATAAATTAATATGAATTGATTAACATAAAAAAAAACAGATGGGAAATCTACTCTCCTCTACGAATCAGCCAGACCAGAAGTATCCTATCAATCAAGAGTGATCAAGTGAGATCAATAAACCCTCATTGATGGGCATATATTATTAGGCACCATGATTTGTAAAACTCGTATTCAATAAAGTATGATCTATTATTACATCAATGTTTAACTATATTGATTCTCATCCTCTGGCTTCTCACTGTAGGTACTTACATCACTTACTTAAGGCTATTCCACCGCGTTTTTCTATTTTCCAAAATATGCTACTAAGCTAAAATATAGTGAATGGCTTTGAAACATGGCTATTTTAGAAAATCAAAAATATTTTTTCCAAATTTTTCTGATCCGGTACACGGCCAATATAGCCACCTCAAAATAATTTCAAACTTCAATTCGCCAGAGCACACCATTCAACTTACGGTGTTGTGCTTTTGTGACATTAATTTTTAACTGTTTTTCTATGGACTGACTGAGAGAAAACAGATTTATTTTAACAATTGTCTTTCCAGCGAATTTTTTCGTTTGGCGGTATTTTTTTACCGATTTGTACCGCCAAACGAAAAAATTCGCAGGAAAGACAATTGTTAAAATAAATCTGTTTTCTCTCAGTCAGTCAAAAGAAAAACAGTTGAAAATTAATGTCACAAAAGCACAACACCCTACGTTGAATGGTGTGCCCTGGCGAATTGAAGTTTGAAATTATTTTGAGGTGGCTATATTGGCCGTGTACCGGATCAGAAAAATTTGGAAAAAATATTTTTGATTTTCTAAAATAGCCATGTTTCAAAGCCATTCTCTATATATTTTGACTTAGTAGCATATTTTGGAAAATAGAAAAACGCGGTGGAATAGCCTTAAGCTTGAATGTGTAGTCTGTACCTAGTCCAGACGGTCCCATTGCTGCTTATGGCCTTATATATTATAAGATAATAACATGAATAAAAACATGGCCCTCACCAACAATGGGACCTCCTAGACTAAGGAGATTATGAACCTTTGACCCGATCGCCCATCTCGATCTTCATCCCTGCTCTACTCAATGACTTGTTCCACTCAAACACACAATTCTATCCATGGAATTAACAAATACATTGTAGCAATAGTTAATATTGATGACATTATTGTTGAATGCATACACATACTTGTTTATATAAATAAATAAGCATAGATTCTCTCCCTCTGGCTCCTCACAGTACTTCTTTCATCACTTGCTTAAGGGTGTGTGTCTACGCAAAATAAGTGACTTGGATTTGTGCACTTTCTCATTTTTATAGGCCATTAGACGCCATTGTGTATGGGATTGAAATATGTCATATCCTAGATAATTTTATTATCTATTAGCTAGTTACAATATTATTTTTCTATCTTTAATAGTTTTGTTTGTTTATTTGATAGAAATCACCAATGTGTATTGTGAAAACAATAGATTTACGACTATCGTCCCTTCGTTTTAATCGAATTGGACGGATTTTTTTCCCACAGTTGTATTGAACTTATATGTTGGCTACGGTAAAGTTTCAGCAACTAATTAGGTGAAATGACAAGGCAAAAAAATAAAAACCAAAATTTGTTGTTTTGCGGCTTGACTCTAGGGGCTGGCGCGCTCTCGGTCTTACGGATTAGCTAGCAACTTCTTAGTCACTGTCGCTGGGTGAGGGAAGGTCACGTGATCGGTAGGAATGCGGCTAGTCCACTCGACTAGGAGACACGGCTGCTGAAAGCAAGGGTTACGAACAATACAGCTACCCCATCCCCAAAAGTCCCCAGCGACAACAAACAGAATCCTTTCCATTCGTTATTCTGCGGACAAAAATCTAAAACACCTATGAGTTCGAAGACTTGGCGATTGTTTTTTATCTTCATCAATTATTTTATTCGTGATGGAGCCACCTGGATTTCGTCTCTTTTATAAAGTAAAAACATTATCGTAATAATGATGTTGTGGATGGTGATGGTGAGGATGATGGTAATAAGCACAATACAAACACATAAATTATCTGCTAATATTGTATTATTCAATCAAAACAAAATGTACCCTACAGTCCCCTACACTGAGAGTTAGTGTATCCGTACGTGTTTGCTGACAACACAAATGGTTGTAGCCATGTTAAATCAAGTGGAATACAATCAAGTATATCAATCAAGTGAATCAAGTATAAAACAGTATAATAAAATTATCAAACTATACCAATTATCTGATAATATAAGCAAATATGTGATTGAGGTGTCATAACGTTCACAAAATAACGCAGATAAGTGCTATAATAGGATATCCGTATTCCATAAACAAAACAAAACAGTCACTCAATTTTTTGCCTTTTCTGTCCCCTCGCCCAATCCTAATGTCAGAAACACACCTTTCTATAACCCCTCCGTCAGTCGGTAGATACTTCTTTTTGGCGGGCTCTTTACGATAACCTCGATTAGCTTTTGTTTTGGTGTTGTCATCTTCAAAATCATTGTGCCCTCAACCTCATCCCCTACCCTCCAAAAAGGAAGTAAAACTAGAGTTGTTAGAAAACCAAAACATCTTGTATGCTGTCCTAGGTAAAGCCGTGTTCTGACAGGTGCATTCCCTGGGAGTACATACAAAATTATCTACTATCGTCATAGCCCATCTTTATCCTTGTGATTAAATAATGAGATGGACGCTTCATTCTATTATCGTCAACAACACAATGGCAAACAACAATTTTAACAATTCTAATCAGAAATTAATGAAATATTAATTTTATTGATGAGGTATTTTGAAGCAGCAGGGAATCGAAACCGTACTACCAGACCCACAATTAGGCCAAATATTTGTATAACCCGAACGTCGAACGAACGACCAGAACAAAACCAAACCCTCGATAAGTAAACATTTGGTGCTTGTGAGTTAGGTATAACCATGGTGATTTGACAAAACTGGCACATCTTTTAGAATACGAAACTAAGATATGGGCTAATAATAAATACTCTCATCCATCAACACAATTGTAAATAGCGATCGCGAAGCGCCTTAGTTTTAAACAATCGTCAGGGCACGACACATACATGTTATCTACAATATAGTTAGCTATTAGATACTTGTTTACATGCGGATGTCTCCTGAGGACAACTCCCCCCTCCCTCGCGGCACCACAGCCTTTCATTGACTTTATATGCCACTTCACTGCTTGTTACAATAATTGACTATTCTAACATTCTTACAAAATAACATTACTATTGTAAATAGCAGCCATAAACTATTCCCACATTATTAGAGAGTGAAATTTTTTTGCAAGTATGTAATTGTAATTTTTACTCGGTGATGTTTTCTCCGAAATATAATACAAACCAGCAGCAGCGCTTTTACCCCGTTTTAGCATTTGAATAGCGAATGCAATACAACTGTGCGCATCAATAACGAAGACAATACCCGATCCGTCGGATCCCCCCCCCCCCTTTCCCTACCCGCTATACCACCTTGGTATGGTAGGTAGGGGAAGGGGGGGATTACTATTAGCCGACAACAAAGCCCGACAGCAAACTCAAAACACAGAACCTCAAGGTCACGGTTCCCCTTCTCCTGCCACAAAGCAGGGGGCGAAGTAACAAGTTCGACAGACAAATCATTGAAATCAGTCCGATCATTACATCACATTCACCTGTCGCGCGCTATCGTAGGGCTACTTAATTCACATACACGAACAGAGGGTCAAACTCGTGTCTCAAGCGTATAGAAAAACGGTACAGTAATTTTATCAAGTTAATAATTAATTACGAATTTGTAATTCATGAATAGTATATAAACACATTTATTTGAAAATAAAGCTACAATCGCCACACAAAAAACTAAAATAACCGGAAAAATGCAAGCTAGACAATGTGTGTAGTACTGTACTCCAATTTTGACTCGACATATCATTCAAGTGATAAGATTTAAATAATATAGTTATATTGTTTAAGTTTTGAGCAATACCATAATTTATACAGACCGCAAATGCTCCAACCCAACCTTTCAAAAGGAATTTGTCTTGAAAAGGTTGAGTTGCCCAAAGCGAATACAAAAGAGAGATTTTAGGACCCTCACTGAGGTTTTCAATTTACATTCCAAGATGAAAATGACAATACATATATAAAATCTCTTTTGAGTGATAGTTAAATCGCGTAATTTTCAACATTTGGGGATTGTATATAGTGGATGCTATTTATCAAGTCATAACTAGGCCAAAAATGTTTTTGAATCGAACTTGTACCTCAATTTTAAGAGGAATTGAAGAACAAAAACACAACCATTTGACATGATTTAAATTGAATATTTCCATAAAAATTAACGTAAACACTTCGCAAAAAAAATGAAAATGCTTAGAAAAATTTAAATAAGACAATGAATTTGTTAAAATTGAGACAAAACTTATCAACCCCGCTTTTAGTTTCGAGATGGTATTTATCTTTTGCACAATGGGAGCACCTGAGGTATCTTATACCTGAGGATTATAGAAAGGTTGGTCGAGCGACCAAGTTGTTTGCGTGCTCGGGTTGATGGAGTGTTTGGGGGGGGGGGGGGGAAACTTCAGACTGATTCTTCAAGACAACCAATATAATACACGGTATTCGAATCACCCGCCGACAAATGAATGGAGAGCGCATGAGCAAAACAACGCTATCTTTCACAGAAGTCGTGAACTATATTTAGTTCCTTCTTTAGAACCTAGAACGCAGCCTCACGTAAATGTCACAGTCCGCAGCGCTCGAGTGAAGAAATTTGGTACTACATGGCTGGATTTCCCACCTTAAGCCTGAATTCTTAGTCTGAACCTAGCCCGTAGTACTCTCATTTTGCTAAGAACCTTTGTTTTAAGGGTTAAACTAATGATTTTTAAAACCATCACCCTTACAAACCAAAAGACCCTCTAGGCAAGAGGCCGAAAACGAATCTTTGGCCTGCTAGTCCATATCTATATTAAACCCATCTCTCTAATTACTTCATCTATTTATCCCTCTTCTATCTTCCTCTTACCTCTATCTTCTTCACCCTTTTATCTTCCTCTTACCACTGTCTTCTTCACCCTTCTATCTGCCTCCATCTATCTCCTTCACTCCTTTATCTTTTTCCCTTCTCTATCTTCCTCTCTCCCCATCTTCATCTTATCTTACCGATATCTTCTTCACTTCTTTATCTTCCTCTCGACTCTATCTTCCTCCCTGCTTCTCTCATTAAGTGGTCCCAATCTGGTCCTTTCGCACATCCAGGGAATAATCAAGTACATATAATAGCTCCTATTATTGATTTCATTGCTTTATTGGATGAGCGTAGCGAGCGAAGCGAAGATTCCATTTCACTACACTGGAGAAAAAAATCCGGAATGTTTTGTTTTTTTTTCTTCTTTCTTTCTGTATTTTGTCTGTTTGTTAACACGATTCCGGCTAAACCGATACTCCGATTGCGATGAAATTTTATGGAGGTCTTCGAAATCTCTGAACTTAGAACTGCCACGTTTTTGAGCACAATCGAAAAATTATTTATCATGATAATCGCAATTTTACGTTTTTTTTCTTTTTTTTAAAAATTTCTTCGACTTCCAACATCTACATGCTTTATCCGATTGTAATGATTTTTTCACAGAACCTTAATTTCATAAATTAATAAATTCGTGTAAAGTTTGTGCGCAATCGAATAATTATTTCTTATCAAAATTTCAATATTACGATTTTTTCCTTTTTAAAATTTGCGATTAATTAAAAAAAAAATTTTAGTTAATTTTTTTAAAATTTAATTTAATTTTAAAAAAATCTTCAATTTAGTAATAATTTTTTACAGAACAAAAGAAAATCCGCATAACACATGGCAGCTCAATGCACTAATTACGATCATCCAACAACGCGGCGAGACTTAAGCGTTTTCCTAGTTTAATAAAATTATTATGTTTTGAAATACTTTCGACAAGAATTTTGTCTGGCACGTGTTAAGTCTAGTGGTAAGGGTTCATGTTTCTAGAAATAATGGACCCAGTGTCGAATCCTGCTTTGGATTGAAAAATGGAAGTTTCAAGTTCATACTTAAATCCAACAATCCTAGGGGTGAATACGGTGCTAACGCGATCTAAAAGAAGTAAAAAAAAAAAAAATCGAAGTTGATTCCCGCCCCAAAAAAATCACAATTTTTTTTCTGTTATTTTAAAGGCCATCTTTCATTCAGCAAACTTTTCAGACATGTTTCTTCGACTTTCGAATTATCGGCCAGAGGTGGTACAATAGCCCTTATGGTCTGTTTCTATTTTGGTCTGGGAATCATTTCGACTCTAAAAATGCTGAGCACAATATAAGGTTTATAATGTAGCCTTTAGCTCCAGTTAGGTAAGGGCTTCAGATAGGCCGCACATGCCTAGTCGTAACACTAGGATAGGCCACTTGGCAATATAACCCTCTAGTCTTGGTTGAAGGGAACAGATTCACACAACAATAAGTAAAACAAGAACGAGGTATATATTTCGTGAACATACATGATGTTTAAATGCCTTCTTCTAAATCATATGCACCTTCAGGTCCGTAGGAATGTTTTGAAAGTTAAGGGGGACAATTAATGCATTTGTAGATTTTGTGGGGGGACCAGGGCGAATTAACAGCCTCCGGAGACCCTTTAGCTGAAGTCGAAAAAAAAAATCACCATACGGTGAGCAACAACGGTTTGGCATTGAAAAAATAAAAACAGTTTATTAATTCAGCACAATTGACCCTTTGGGCACCCCTGTATCCTGCACCCACCACTGGCCAACAAGTGGATTTCTACTCCAAAATAATCACCCTATCAAAATATAGCTATGGGTCTCCATTTCTCCGCAGGGGATTTCGTACCTGGAAGCTGGTCTTTATTGTTATACTTGTGTTGTTATATAATGTATTGTTGGACCATGGATCTTGAACCCTTAGGGAGAAACAGGCGCTGGATAAAATACGGCCTTGCTTAATACACGGGATTCGCAACGCTCACAATCCCAAGTTCACACAAAACAACATGGAAACATAAGGTTTTACTTTTAACACATAGTTTGTAAGCGCACCGGTACACATAGAAACGTAAGCACAAAGAATTTATTCTAATTATAAAGCTCGTCTTCTAAGCTCTTTGCAGAGTGCCAATTATCACCCGTTTTATTATTTATAGAAGGATTTGAACGTTATCCATAAGGATTATTACAATTACTAGGAAAACGCTTAAGTCCCGCCGCGTTGTTGGATGAGTGTAATTGGTGCATTGAGCTGCCATGTGTTATGTGAATTTTCTGTTCTGTGAAAAAATCAATAAGAAGTGGATGAATTTTTTTAAATAATTTAAGATAAATAAAAAATAAACTATAATTTTTAATTTTTTTAATTAATCGTAATTTTAAAAAAGAATTTTTTTTTAAATTTCGATTTCCATAAGAAATAATTATTTGATTGTGCTCAAATTTTACACGAATATATGAATTCATAAAATTAAGGTTCTGTGAAAAAATCATTACAATCGGATAAAGAATGTAGGTGTTATTTGTCAAAGAATTGTTTTAAAAAAGAAAAACCCCGTAACAATTGCGATTTTATGAGAAATAATTATTTGATTGCGCTTAAATTTTCCACGAATATATAAATTCATAAAATAAAGGTTCTGTGAAAAATCATTACAATCGACAAAGCGTGTAGGTATTATAAATCGAAGAAATTTTTTAAAAATCGAAAAAAATCGTAAAATTGCGATTTTTATGGGAACCTTTTTTTTCGATTGTGCTCAAAAAACGTGGCAGTTCTAAGTTCAGAGATTTCGAAGGTCTCAATAACATTTCATCGCAATCGGAGTATCGGTTTAGCCGGAATCGTGCTAACAAACAGACAAAAATACAAAAAAAAAGAAAAAAAAACATTCCGGATTTTTTTCTCCAGTGTAGTGAAATGGAATCTTCGCTTCGCTCGCTTCGCTCGCTTCGCTCGCTACGCTCATCCAATAATTTTTTCCAATCAATGTTTATAATGCAAATAATGCTTCAAGTCCTGCCAACTTTTTATATTTATTACGGATGCGTAGTTGACTGAACTAGCCAGGCCTTTCACAGCAGTTGCTACGCAGTTTGACCCAACTTTTTTGTATGTCGTCATAAGGTTTTGTCGTGAGTTAAAAATTGTTCAACTTTTTGACGCATTAAAACAGTGTGTTATGAGTTTCTACTGTGTCTTAAAACTAGCACATCTTTTGTGTTAACGCCAGTACGTCGTGTTCCATATTATTATTATTATTTATTTCGAAATTGTACAAATAATCGAAAATTAAGCTGCACAACTCCATAGAAAGTTAGAAAAGAGCCATAAGGCCCCAGTCACAAAGTGTCTAACTTATACTATGCCAAAGTTATACCACTTAAAACCACAACATGTTCCACCTATGTTCCAACATAACGACTACGCGTTTAAACCTTATGTTAATGTTTTATGTTTTTGTGTGGATCCGCCTTTAGGCCAATCTTTATTATTGTAAATATTAATTAATATATTTTCATCGCGAAAATGGCCGCACGCGATTGTAAACCGGAAATACATTTACGTGATCACTATTAAGTAACGTATCCTTTCAAAGAAAGATATAAGTCTGTGGTCGGATATTGCAAGGATTTCCGCCTCTTTTACATCGTTGCTTGCATAGTTGATTGTAATTATTGTATTGTCGAAGCGATGTAATTATTGAGTGCCAGTTATATGTGTTATTATGTTATTTATTATTGAGATGCCAATGATATTAGTGGTAAATATCTGATGTACAATACAAGTATGCGACACTGATGAAATACGCATTCAATAGTGCCAACTCATTATGCGATATCTTAAAGGATGTTTGTAATTAAACTACATTACTAGGTTGCGAAAGGATGTGCTACACATTCCAGGCCGTAAATCTGTAAGGAGGGTCTCTGTATATAAGAGCAGCAGGTCAACTCCAACACAGGAGTATTAACCATATTGAACTTAAAACATCCACTGCAAGTACAAGATATGGCAACACTGGGAGGACGTCTGTATTTTGTTGGGCTCATTCTCTGCTGTTTTGTTGTCTCCACTAGAGGGGTGAGTTTTAAATAACGAATCTTGTCTCTTAAGGATACGCAAACATTAAATAAATGAAAATAATTAGAAAAACGTCCATTTTGTTGATAGACGAGAGATTCATTTATGCCTTAATCTGCATTGTACGTGATTCATGTTCAAAGTAAAACTGAACGGGAATTACATTTAAATCGAAATTTAACGTGATTTCATATTTAATTCATGAAGCGCCATTGTTAGAAATCTTCTGAAATGCCAAAAATACTATGGGAATACGAATAGGATGGGGAGAGGGAGAGGAGAAGAAGATGGTGGAGAATCAACTTACACCCTGGAAAGTTATTTTGAGCATGGCTCAACACAATTTTCACCTAGAAGGAATGCCCATCAAATCCCAATAATCCCAATAAAATTTAGCACAACTGTGTGGTCAGGTATATCATCCCTTCGATAATAAAGGTTTTCTAAAGCGTTTTACGTTTCATGACGGCAGGTTGAAACCACGAAAACGCACCAACTCAGCTTTCTGTAAAATGTGACACTTTTTAAGTAACGTGACCTTGGAGGATCTTGGCCATAAAATATTGGTCACTGTTAATGTAGGTAGGCTAGTCGTACATGTTTTATAAACATCCATTATGGTTTATAATTTTGGTATGGAGTTCAGTCAAAATAAGAAGATAACCAAGAAAGATGTTATTTGTGAATTTCATCCTAATTCTTTTAAATTTATTTGTGAAACCAATGCATTGCACTAATGCATGCCACTCTTCAGGTGGTACTCGGTATTTTAGATTACGACAAAATGTGAAACAAAAAACTCAGAGGGTTGTATAAATAATTTCTTTCACTTCATCCCTTGTGTTTACATTAACGACTGTTGGAAACATGAAAACTAACTTTAAGTCAGGATTGCCGGTCTCGACTAAAACTGAAACCTGGACCTCCCGAATCATAGTAAAGCCGAGCAGTTGAGTCAACCCAGTCGGCATCGGAGTGCATATGTTAGCGTTTTTTAAATTTATTAACAGTTCCGAAACAGAAAAATTTTAAAGCTGCATTTATATATTGGTGCTTTATACTCTTGTATGCGGAACAAAAAATAAACAGGTTAAAATCGATTAGAACATATCTCCAAAACGAAAAATTTGCCAAATTTCTGTTCGTTTTATAAAATGTGTGTAAAATCATTTTTATCAAATTTTTTTTATCGGTAATCTTAAGTTAATGTTATGCTTTAGTTTATAGATTATATAATAAAGAATACTTTTATGAGGATAGCATATGTTTAATCGCACTTTAGAGCCGTGGTCATTATACTAACAAAAAACAGAGGACATTTTAAGACATATCCAATTTTATCTAATGGCGTTTTCCATTGGCCGCACTCAGGTCGCACTAGTGCGCCCTAGACCGCACTAGATTGCCACTTGTCTTTTCATTTGTTCAGTTTTGTAATGTTATTCAAGTGAAGGTTGACAACAACGACATCACTGCACTCGCCGAGTGCATGCCAATGGAAAACGGCATAAAACCAATACAATGATATTGACAAACGTATCTGTGGCTGTGCATGTGCTTGAGCGTCTAATCTCTTGTCTTGTCTTCCAGGACAAGTGGCGCGGGGTCGCGAGGGCAATCCGAGAATGTGCAGGACCTAAGCTTGCCGTAGTTAACACAATTAAGAAGCTCTACTACAGCAACAGAGGTGAATTCTTTCACATCGACGGTCTCGTTGAGTTCACCAAACCTGTGAGGTTCACCAGGGTAATGTCTTAAAAACGTTTATATTTTTATTATTATTATTACCGTTATTATTTGTTTTTACGCCTCAGAGATCAATGACGCCTGGTTATTATTTGTTATTTACAAAAAGCTAATTTAGAGCACAAGGTCATTGTTCAGACTTTATTAATTTATATTTAAGCGGCAAACCACCGTTAACTTATTTTTGCTGTATGTGCGGCTGTGCTAGTCACTTCCTATTGTGTACTGCTACTTTTATTATTCGCTATGCTCTGTTTTGTGTGCTGTCTCCCGGCGTTCACGGGAACGGATGTGATTGTCAAGCCCAGCGGACAGAGAGATCATTGTGGCTTTGAACCTTGGACTAGACTTTTCAATCTACGGATGGCTCTCAGCCATAAGCCCAAGAGCCATGCCATCTATATACGTTATTGAAACCTTTTGTTGTTAACCTGTTTATTATTTGAGTGCTGTTCTTATATAATATATATATATATATATATTGTTTTTTGTGAAAATTTGTAAGCCTTATTACCTGAAACATTCCTCATGTCATTTATTTCACCCAACATAATTTTTGTCGACCCCGAATTGATGCGCCACTTCCTTTGACTTGGTTTCAAGTTCAAAACGTAATTTGATTTACACAACGGTAAGCTTACGATCAATATACTCGAGCATTCTCAAGCATTACAACCTAATCTGATTCTAAGCAAGTAACCAAAATTCAAGCATTCAAGCGAGGCCTACTCAAAAAGTTACACCTAGGTCACTGTGTTCTCTGAGAACAAGGCCCTGGCTGCAGCTCCTAGCAAACCATCTTCTTGGATACGATATGTGGACGACGTCTATGCCATTTGGCCCCATGGTGTGGACAAGTTGAATGATTTCCTTGACTATCTTAATGGTATCCATTCGAATATTCAGTTCACCATGGAAGTAGAATCCAAACGACTCACTTGCTTTTCTCGATGTCTTGATATAAAGAATGTCGATGGCAGTTTGGGACACACAGTCTATAGAAAACCCACCCACACCCAGAGGCGGACTGGCAGGTACGGAACTACGGAATCCCGTACGGGCCCCCCCGGTGGGGGGCCCCTAGGGGCCCCCAACCCAACCCTAACATATAAAGTTTTTAAATGAAAATATTATTTGTCTTAAAATTGCAAAGGTTTAAACGAGCACATCACAGTCATTCGAATATTCATATAAAACGTAAAGGTAAGACAATGTAAATGTTGGATGTACCTGGTGCCTACAGGGGCCTATCGTTATTTGCCACTCAGTCTGTCGGTATTAATTTTTACGATTACTAATGGCAGAGTAAGGGTTGTGGGGAATAGTCAATATATCCACTGGCATAGCGGCGGGCCCCGCAAACCCCGCGAAACGGGGGCCCCGATAAAAATGGATCACATTTTTATGAAAATTTCAAATAAAACAGCAATTCACTCAATATTATATAAAATAACGTGAAAAAGTTCGCGGGCCCCCCAAAAAAAACTGAAATAATACTTGAATTATTTTAAAAAATGTTTTATAAGTCAGAAAATCACTTAAAGGTATCAAGAATCCCAAAAATTCATATGCAACGCTATGAAGAAGACACCTAAGAATTTTCTAAGAAACTTACATTTTACGTTTTTCAACAGCAAAATATTTTGTAGACACCATAGCAGCAATTTCTAATGAGTATGTGCTGAGAGGGTGATGGAGAGGGGGTGGCGAGTCGCCATCAATTGTTTTATAGGCCTAGCCTATATAATTTTTTTTCAAGGAAAAACCTGTTTTAGGGTGCAATGTATGACCCTCTTCAGGTGTTTTGAATAGGTTGTGGATAGTACATAATGCGCACTCTAGCCTAGGGGACAGGGAGAAAGGGTTCTCGCGTCGTGGTCGTCATTGCCTTTGTCATCGGTTCGTGTAGTCATTGTCGTCGTCTTAATGGGGGGGGGGGGGGGGGTCGTCAAAGGAAATGGAAATGTCACCGACAACGACCGCAGCTCGCCTCTAATGTCAGGGATTATTATACTCCCCTACTTGCTAACTGATGTCTTGCGAGGTGGACCTATACGCTCTTCCCTCGCCTTTTATGACTAGCAGAGCCATGCTATGGTCCAAAATTTCTGTCCCGCGTTGTTTCAATATTTTGGCTTAGTGGAATTGCTTCATCAATAATAAATGTTTGCCATTTTTATATATCTGTTAAAATTATATCAGGACTATTATGTTGTATCGTCTTATTTATTGTTTATCCTTGTTGTTACATTCAACAAATACAAAATTCAGCAAATATTTTGCTAAAAATCCAATTGCGATGAAATTTTCTGGAGGCCTTTGAAATCTCTGAACTTAGAACTGCCACTTTTTTTAGCGCAATCGAAATATTATTTCTCATGAAAATCGCAATTTTACGATTTTTTCGAGTTTTAAACATTTCTTCGACTTACAACACCAACATGCTTTATCCGATTGTAATGATTTTTTTACAGAACCTTGATTTATGAATTAATATATTCGTGTGAAATTCAAGTGCAATCAAAAAGATATTTGTAATGAAAATTGCAATATTACATTTTTTCTTTTTTTTTTAAACACTTCCCCGACTTACAACCCTACATTCTTTTCCGATTCTAATTTTTTTTTTACAAAACCCTTTAAATTCTATAAATTAATATATTCATGTAAAATTTTTGAGCGCAATCGAAACATTATTTCTCATGAAAATCGAATTTTACGTTTTTTTGTTAACAAAAAATTACGCTCATACCTCAACGCGCCTGAAAAAGCGTTTGCGAAGCTTCCTATTTATTTTTATTAAGATTATTTTATTAGTATTGCTGTAACTTAGTAAATTTTTACTTTTGTTTCCGGTACCCTACACGTAAAAAAATATGGATGTGTAACAGCTGATTTTTCAAAAAAACGGGATTTTTGATAATGCTACAAAATGTTTTTTATTCACTTCTAAGTTTTCCATACCTCTCATTTACATAAATGATATTAAAACTCCGCATGTAATTATGTTGAGAAAATTAGACGATAAGAATTTTATATTCTCATTCACCGCCGTAAACCAGGGGCTGGTACCGGGTGAAAATCTGGGGTAGACCATGTGAATTGCTCATAGAATAATCGTCAGTCAGCACTTTTTTTTTTACTAAACTCGTTAAAAAAACTCCAATCTGTAGGAATCGACGCTGTGTTCGCTCCGGACTCGCATTACCTTGGGGGATGGGACCCCACCATTATTTTATTTATTTATTTTATACAAGGTCAGACTTTACCCAAACATACCCAAGGGCGACCCTAGAATCCCCTATAAAGCAATTTTACTAACATATTAATAGAGACGAATAAATTAACTATTTACATTAATATTTAACGATTTTGGGGACATTTTACCGTGTTAATAAAGTGTAATGTAACCCATCACAGAACTGATGAATACGTTTTTTCTATACATTATACTAAAATCTTTATTAATCTCGTCAGGACGTTAGCGTCTCAATTCCATTTGGGGGTTTTGTTTTTAGTATCGACTGCACATATTACATTATTTTGGTTTTCTAAAACGCACCAACGCAACTCTAAAAACATGGTTTTTAAAAAAATTAGCCTGCGGCGCTATTATTGGGGGGCTCGCCCCCCAAACCCCCCACACAGTCCACGAAGTATAAATTTAAATTTTACCCCCCCAACAAATTCCTGCGACGCCTTGATTCATACCCGGGTAATTTTTATAGCCTAGGCCTACTTACGGCCCTGTTCTCATTGAATGTTTTGTACTGTTTTAAATTCAAATGCGATATTATCTAGGTATGACCAAAAATATTTAATGACTAGGTTCACTTCATCTATCCGTTCAAAATATACCTCAGATTGCTTTAAAAGCCGTCTTGAGAGTAAAATGAAGCAAAAAAAATGTTCGCCTCCGGCGGCTGGGGCTTTGCCCCAGACCCCTTTGGGGCCCACGAAAGTACTTTCCGTACGGGGCCCCTACCCCCCCAGTCCGCCTCTGCGAGGAATTTGACAAGCTCCGTGAAGCTCTATCACTCAATGGTTACTTGGACCGAGACATAACCAGAGCGTTTAAACGTGACCTGAAGAAATCTGAAGATGATACTGAGGACAAGGAGAAACCACGGTCCAAAGCTTTTCTTCAATATGTCAAGGGAACCACAGACGTCATAGTAGAATCCCCAATCGTAAGAACATCGAAACCATTTTCTCCACTGACAGAAAAATCAGCTCCTTTTTGAGAAGTGCAAAGGACTCTGTTCATCTGGAAGAAAGAGGGTTTATGAGGTGCCCTGTGGCGACTGCGATCAAACGTACATAGGCCAAACAGGCAGACGCATAGCAGTGAGGATAAAGGAACACTCCAATGCTGTAAAAACAGGTGACAAGAAATCAGCCCTTGCTCAACATGCAAAAGCTTACTCGCAAGTGATAGATTTTGACAAAACCAAATCTATTTGCCCTGTACAACAGCTCAAGCCACGTATTATACGTGAATCTGTGGAAATTGAGAAACGGCCGAATAACCTGAACAAAAGAGACGATAGCCAGAGTCTCCCTCTTGCTTGGAAACCTGCTCTCATGCCTCGCCATGTAGTCTGTAGACCTATTCAGCCAAATCCCTCAGAAATGGTGAAAATTTTTACATTCCATAATTCTAAGCAGGGATAACATTTCAAAGACAACTAATCAGGCCCTATGACAAGATGCCGGACTAAAAAGGTTTCACCACAGTAAGCTGTGCTATTTTGTTTTCAATTGCCACCATTCGTATTTTTTCGATATGACATCGACGTTCCGCACCTTTTAACGATATAACCACGCCGCCCCCCACCTTCAGCCGAGGCTCCATAAGGCGGGCGCCGCGTGCTTGCCAGCCACTGAGACAGTGTGACTCCAACCTTCGTAGAGGCATAGTCAACCTTGATAATGTCTGACGTAGTACAGACGAAACGTCGGTGGACGCCCAGGTTCTGCCCGAGTTCACCTTATTTTCGACGCGGTTAGTACTTTAGACAGAAATTAAAAAAGTGACTACACCGGTTATTGAACCCGGGACATTAGCTTACCGGGCTATGCTCTTACCAACGTAGCTATGCAACCACCAATTTCAAAATGTAAATTTTTGGTCTGTTTTGTACAATGTTAATAACGTAAGAGTAAGATAACGTAAGTGTCGTAAATAACGTAAAAGCAAAGCCCGGTAAACTAAGGTACCGGGTTCGATCCCCGGTGTAGTCACTTTTTAAATTTCTGTCTTAAGTTCTTACATATCAACGTCATAGTCGCCTGCTATTAAACCAAAGTTAAACATTATATAATATATATATATATAAATAAATAAATAAATTCGAAATAAGAGTCGAATTATATATTTATTACTTCATTATTGATTTCGATCTTGTTTCGCTGGTGAGATGGAAGTACGATCAAGCCTTAAAGATTGATCCTCGTCGTGTTTGTGTTGATTTGTGAAACTTAATAAAGCTGATAAAGAAGCAAATAGTAGAAGAGCAATTTTATAATAAAAAGTAAAAAGTTTGGATTAAACACTTTTTTTAAAGGGGCTAAAAACCCCCAAAAAATATTTTTTACCACGTGATCTATAGCACAATAACACACTTAAATGACAGTTAAAAAATTATATCCTGTAACTGTGATTTAACACGATTTTTTTATTTTTTTGATCCAGAAATTGTCGAAAAATTGGTGTTTTGCAAAATTTCCTAAATCGGCTTTAACCTGGCTTCTTTTTTGGTCCACATAGATACAAGAGCATAGAACCAATCTAAAATGCCCCTTTATAACATCGTGTCTTGAAACTGTGCCCAAATATACCCTCAAACACGCAAAAATATGCATTCCAAAATCACACTCCATCTTGGTAATCAGCATATTTTGACCAAACAACTTGCCCAATTTACAAAACAAAATAAAGAGAATCTACAGAAAGGCTCTCGAGTTCGTCAATAATGGTCAATATTTTTTTGGATCAAAATCCTCCAAGGTCACGGGGCATAAAGATCGTCCCCATGTTATTTCTTATGGGAGATTTTTGCCGATGGGACCTAGCTCGAAAAATGTCATGTTTGACAATTTTTTGGGAGGTCATGGTGGCCCCAATAATTTTTCTGTTAATTGCTAAATTCATTACTAGTTAGCCTAAATGAAATATATTTTTTGAGTTTAGCGGTTAAATACCCCTTTAAATATACTTTAATGTTATTTTTTCACTTTAAACTAGACAGACAGACTTTCCCAAAATAGTTAAACAAATGATCATCAATCTAAATAAATAAAAAAATAATAAACGACACACAAATAAAACATTATACCAATAAAATATACAAATACATAAAATCATGTTGACGAATACCAAACATTCATCATACTAATGTGTATTTTTGGATGAGCGAAGCGAGCGAAGCGAAGATTCCATTTCACTACACATGAGAAAAAAATCCGGATTGTTTTTTTTGTGTATTTTTGTGTGTTTGTGAACACGATTACGGCGAAACCAATACTCCAATTGCGATGAAATTCTATGGAGGTCTATGAAATCTCTGAACGAAGAACTGCACGGGGGGAAAAATCGATCGAAAAATTATTTCTCATGAAAATCGCAATTTCACGATTTTCTTTTATTTAAAAAAAAAATCTTCGACTTATAACATCTACATGCTTTATCCGATTGTAATGATTTTTTCACAGAACCTTAATTTAATGAATTAATATATTCGTGTGAAATTTGAGCGTAATCAAAAAATTATTTCTCATGATAATCGCAATTTTACGATTTTTTTTCATTTTTTAACATTTCTTCGACGAATAAAACCTACATGCTTTATCCGATTGTAATGATTTTTTTACAGAACTTTGATTTTATAAATTAATATAGTCGTGTGAAAATTTGAGCGCAATCGAAAAATTAAATATTAAAAAAATCGCAATTTTACGCTTTTTTCGTTTAAAAAAATTACGCTCATCCATCAACGCGGCGGGACTTAAGCGTTTTCCTAGTTTAAACTCCAGTAAAGGCAACAATGTATTGGGCCGAAAATGAGGATAAGACATATTATTCCGAATTGGAGGAAAATGTGCACTGGGAGTACCCTTGACGTTATGTACACATAGCTAGTCCTTCAATACGAAATATTACTTGTCCTAATTTATGGACCAATGCATTGTTGTCCTTTACTTGATTTCTTCAAAATACCTACTTTTAAGTGTGGCTATTGCCACGAAAAGAACAATTTAAAGTTCCGAAATCAAAAGATTATTTTGAAATATTGCAACAACTTATTTTATTATTAGATATCATAAGATAAAATAATTTCTTGGGTTTTGTTACATGTCGTGTATGTACATAATGTTTGACAGTAATCAATATACCATACAAAAATGCAAAAACTTGCAAAAAAGGGGCCAAGCCGAAAACGAGGAAGATACAAGTGGTTCAACTGCATAAAGTGGTGAGATCTAGAAGTGTGGCCAAGCCCATTATTATGTTTAAAATAATAAATATAATAGGGAATATTCCACTTAAAATTTTATATTTTATTTTAATTCTTATTCATGTCTTAATAGTCACTGCACTTTTTTTTTATTAAAAAAAATGTATTTTGTGTAATTTAAACAAGAAGTAAATTGGACCCCCAGTTTGCGCGCCAAAAATGAGCGTGTGCCATCTTTGGACGGTACTACGTCATAACTGTGTTGAGTTAAGGCCAATTGGAAACTAAATGTACGTATATTTGTACATATTTACATACAGACGGCGGTGCTCGCCCATCCGCTCAACACAAACAACTCCACAGGGATGTACATTTTCACCGTCTTTTGTTTTTCTTTTTTTGTGTGTGACAGGGGATTTCGCGAGATCATTGTGATTAAGAATAACGAGCATTTTGTCTTGAATTTTTGCATAGCCTAGGACTATCATAGTATTATTTATCTACAATAGGCTTTAATTAGTCATCAAAGTAAAGTTTTTGTGCGGGATGTGTGTCAGAACATGAACGTGCAGGCCTAGGGTTGGCAAGTTAGGCCTAGGGCTTGTCAAGTGAGTAATTTTAGTATTCACATACCAATGCCTATATCCTACAGGAACGATTGGCCTAGACTGTTGTATTATAAATAATTTTCTACGTCTAGGCCTAGACCCAGGACTGTTTCAGTTTTGTTTTTTATTGCAATGTCAACTTTTCTCGTTTTCTGGCTAGGCGTTAAATGTAAAATGTCCGCCATCTGTTTACATTACTGTAGGCTACGCTAGGCGCTGCTTTGTTTAAAACACCGCCGTCTTGATGTATATCTCGATCCTACTATAATACTATTCCAACATTTTTGGTCTGGATGTATGTTTATCCAGACGGCGTTGGATCAACACAGTTCTGACGTCACAGTCGTTTTTGCCGCTTTAAAAAAGTGCTGCTTTTAAAACGGCTATAAATCACTGGATTATTATTTCACGGAAAAACAAAGTACATATTTGTAATCGGGACGAAATACTTCTTCTAAAAATCTATTCGTACAGTATTTGGCGGAAGTGGAATATTCCCTATTGTTCATTATATAATAAATTAATAATATATCAATATCCATATTATTATCTAACTATAATTATGAAATAAATATATTAACAAAAATAACATAAACATTAAATAAATTTATTGAAACATTTACATGTAGAAATATCAAAATTAACAGACGCCATTCAAAATTAAAAGCTTGGTTGATGAATTTTTTAATTTGGTTGTCGTTACTGATAAATCAAATCATAACCAATCCAAATTCATCGACCAAAAAGCTATATATAATTTCATAATTATAGTTAGATAATAATATGGATATTGATATATTATTAATTTATTATATAATGAACAAATATATTTATTATTTTAAACAAAATAATGGGCTTGGCCACACTTCTAGATCTCACCACTTTATGCAGTTGAACCACTTGTATCTTCCTCGTTTTCGGCTTGGCCCCTTTTTGCAAGTTTTTGCATTTTTGTATGGTATATCAATATTTTTTTTAGAACGTACACGGTACGGATGTTAGCATCCAAGTAGAGAAAATTACTTTATTTACAATGATTCAAAATAAAATCTCACTCATTGATAATTAAAAGGTTTGAGCATAGCAGTTAAAAATAAATATTTTTTTGCGTTATCTAAGCTTCCGATCGTCTAATCCAATTACCGTTTGTCAAGCACATGGCCACTGAAATAACTGACATCGGTGCAAATTTTGGCTTCTCTAACATTACCCATTGAGGGCCCACAAACAGATACATAATTTGTCAGCCAGCCAGCCACCCAGCCACCCACCCACCCACCCACCCAACACCAAGAAGAAAGTCATTAGAACGATCTTGACATCTCAATAACTTCTAGACGCATCATCAGATCGGGATGAAACTTAAAATGGGTCATCTCATAGTAAAAGCCCTTCGATTGAAGCAAGTTGCAGGTTTTTATCTCACATGGTTTCGCGTCGGCGACACCGTGTTAAGTGCTAAAGTAGGCGTGCGGTAATAGGCGCTAGTGGAAGCGGAGCCGCGCGTGGCTTGGCCCGGTGCTCTTCCGCGCACCTTGATATTGTGTTATCCACGTTTTTGGCCAGAAGTAGTTTGGCCCTTGTCTAAACCTTATTAATTTCTTGTAATATTGTACATGAGAATATATTTTGGGTCTTAATTTATGCTTAATTCTAAAGAGTTCAGGTTTGTTTTAATTTGTGTACCTATGGAGAAAGGGTATACTCCTTCAAAGCAAATATTGTCACATATTGTTGTTTCGTTATTAATTCGGAACTTCTCTTCAGGTTAAGGTGGACGTTTTTAGGGACGCCGGCCGCCAACCTGTCAAGATCCTCACCTACCAGGCAGACGCCTGTAAGACGATCATGGATGCAAATGATATCTTTGTTGGACCCATCTTCGCCCCTGGAGGTGTACCAAGGCAGTGCGAGTTTGGCGTTGTAAGTTAATATTATTTCATTTTATCAAATCCATTAGATTTTGTTGGCGGCACCTGGTGTCTGGGGCGAAACCCCAACCGCCGAAAGAGCTTCCGGCGGTTGCTCTTTCGGCGAAGTCGAATAAACATTTCACCATACAGTAGGCTTTATTATTGTTATTTCGTCATGTTTTAACTGCTTGCAGACTCTGTAAACGATGTTTTACAGCAATATCTGCGATCTAAAAACTAAAAAAAATGAACGTGAAGTAGTCCATTTTAGTAAATTTCAACCTTATTTTTCATGTAATGACGAGGCATACAGGCAAACTTATTTATGTTATTTTACCATGGTGACTGTCGAATTGTATAAGTGTAAGTGCATATTTACTACATACATTCTAGGATTAATTAAACGAGGGAGCGGAGCGACTGAGTGTCTCCATTCAACTCAAACGGCCCTCATTCTGTGATTCTGTCTGTCTCTTTGTCTGTCTATCTGCACGTCGTAAATCAGCCGAACCGCTAAACAGATTGAGCTGAAATTTTAAACGGACATCCGGTACGAGTTAACTGAGAATTGTTAACAAAATAAGCAAGATCCATTGCGATTTAATCCCACAATAAATATAAATTAGATTTTTTAAATTATCGATAACATTTATTTAGTAGCAGCTAGCGGGACGAGATATACGTCGCTGGAATGACCTAGTGGTAGGCATTTAGCCTACCGCACGGAGGGTTGGGGTTCGATACCCGTTTGTTTCGAACTTTTTTATATTTTTACAACCACATATTATTTTTGAGGGGTGTTATATAGGATATAAAAATTAGGTGATTTTGTTTTGTCTTGGAAAATTCGTTAATGTTTCACGCCAATACGTTTTGAATACGATTCGCATTTTAAATGTTCAATTTAAATAACTAGGGAAACGCCAAAGTCGTTGTTAAACGAGTGAGTGAGCCATGTGTTGAGTACCCGGTTTCATTCCTCATACTGAGCTTGATCCAGCCTTAGCTATAGGGGAGGAAAGGGGATGTTTTCAGGTACTCAACACTTGGCTCACTCACTCGTTTAACAACGACTTTGGCGTTTCCCTAGTTAAACGAGGGAGCGGAGCGACTGAGTGTCTCCATTCAACTCAAACGGCCCTCATTCTGTCTGTTGTCTGTCTGTCTGTCTGTCTGTCTGTCTGTCTGTCTGTCTGTCTGTACGTCGAAAATCAGCCGAAACGATGAACAGATTGCGCTGAAATTTTAAACTGACATCCGATACGAGTTTACTGAGAACTGTTAACAAAATCAGCTAGATCCATTGCGATTTAAGCCTACAATAAATAGAAATGTGATTTTTTTAAAATGTCGATAGCATTTGTTTAGTAGCAGCTAGTGGGACGAGATCTGCGTGGCTGGCATGGCTCAGTGGTAAGCATTTAGCCTACCGCACGGAAGGTTGGGGTTCGATGCCCGCTAGTTAGAACTTTTTTATATTTTTTCACCCACATATTATTTTTTAGGGGAGTTAAATGGAAATTAAAAATGAGGTGATTTTGTTAAATCTTGAAAATTTGTTTATGTTTCACGCTAATACGTTTTGAAACGATTCGCATTTTGAATGTTCAATTTGAAGTAGGGAAACGCCAAAGTCGTTGTTAAACGAGTAAATGAGCCAAGTGTTGAGTACCCGGGAACATCCATTTCCTCCCATATACCCAAGGCTGGATCTAGCCCAGTATGGGGAATGATACCGGGTACTAAACACATGGCGCTCACTCACTCGTTTAACAACGACCTTGGGGTTTCCCTAGTTTTTAAACCACGAAAGTTTTTCCTCCCCCACTGCCCCCCCCGACCCCCTCGGTTTCTACGCCACTGACCAAGTGAATTCTATCATTATTCACTACACAATAGTGAGCAGCTCAATGAAAAATGATAAATATGAACGCATTCAAATAATCATTGCTCAGACAGTAATACATCTTTGAAGTCCTATAATTTTTTCGAAAAATCATTGACAAACATTTTGGTCTAAATTAATCATCGAAAGCGAATGATAATTTGAGAAAATGCCTCGATTCCAATGATACTTTTTCGTAAGGGTGGGGCCATCCATCCATTATAGTTAACTGAGTACGTCATTTATTTTTTTATTTATTTATTTATTTATTTATTTATTTATTTATTTATTTATTTATTTATTTATTTATTTATTTATTTATTTATTTAAAGTTTTTTCGCCAATGTTTTAAGTGTGTAGTAGAGGCCTATTTCTAGTATATATTTTAGTTTGTCATATCTAACGTTACCTTTCACCGGGTCAAGGCTGCAAACTTACGCGCGACCCCGTCTTGTAGCCGCGAAAAGGTGCGGTGCAGTGATGTTAATTATGTCCACCTTTTGTCACCCTAAAAGTATGAATTTCATGAGAAATTATTCTTCGGTTGTACCCAAAATAGTAACATATCTAGGTTTATTGACTCAAACGTACCCATAGAGTTTCTTTAAGGTCGGAGTGGCCGTTTGCACGGTCAAGGGACAAAAAACACAAAATTAGCGTGCAAAATATCGTAAAAATCTATGATATTCTTGAAAAAATATTTCTCCGATTTAACCCAAAAACCTGGCAGGTCTAAGTTTAGATGTTTAAAGGGTCCCTTCAAATCTTCATAAAGATCTCACGTGCCATTTGCACGGTAGAGAGCACAAGCAGAC
Source organism: Sweltsa coloradensis (assembly GCA_024449915.1). Classification (NCBI taxonomy): domain Eukaryota; kingdom Metazoa; phylum Arthropoda; class Insecta; order Plecoptera; family Chloroperlidae; genus Sweltsa; species Sweltsa coloradensis. The sequence goes on from JAMZAV010002599.1 coordinate 149,365, forward strand.
TAAAACACAAAAAAAAAACAAAACATAAACACCAGTTTTTTTATACTGTTGTTAATTATTTGAAATATTACATTTTAATTTTAGTTAAAAGTTGATAAAAGCCGGAAATGCTATCTGAAAATAGATATTATTATCGGGTAACATCTGTGAATAATGACAAATATGTTATTGGATGAGCGAAGCGAAGACTTCAATTTCACCGAACCCCCAAAAAATTTAGCTCGATGTGTTTTTTTGTTGTTTTTTTTTTTTTTTTTTGTTTGTTTTTCCGTCTGTTTGTTCGCTCTCTACCGGGCAAACGGCATATGCGATCTTGATGAAAATTTGACACGACCTTCGTTTTCTCTGAACTTAGACTTGCCACGTTTTTGGGTACAATCGAAAAAATATTTCTCATGAATATCGTACTTTTACGATTTTTTTCGATTTTTAGTGCGATATTTTCGTGCCATTTGGGCCGATTCTGACCAAACGGGTGGGGCTACAACGTTCATATTTCACATACACATTAACGTTATGGTGATGTTTTGCTTTCTGAAAGAAAAAGTTGAAAAAGTTAGCCAGAATCGAGAGAAATAAAGCTTTTAATATACGTTTTTTGACTTTTTGTGCGATATTTTCGTGCCATTTGGGCCAATTCTGACCAAACGGGTGGGGCTACAACGTTCATATTATACATGGACATTAAGGTTATGGTTATGTAGTACCTTTTGAAAGAAAAAGTGGAAAAATTTAGCCAGAATCCATAGAAATAAAGCTTTTAATACAAGTTTTTTACGGTAAATAATACCAATTGACAAGAAACAAAAGAAACTTGACAACATTCACCTAGAATGCGTAGGCAGCAAAACAAAGCACTTGCAAAAGTAAAGATATCCCACGCAAACTAAAACCTTTAAAAAGCTCATCCATCAACGCGGCGGGACTTTAGCGTTTTCCTAGTTGGATGAGCGAAGCGAAGACCTCAATTTCACTGACCCCCCCAAAATTTAGCTCGGTTGTTTTTTTGTGTGTATTTTTTTTTTTTTTTGTCTGTTTGTTCGCACGATTCCGGGCAAACGGCATATGCGATCTTGATGAAAATTGAAGGGGACCTTCGAAATCTCTGAACTTAGACTTGCCACGTTTTTGGGTACAATCGAAGAAATATTTCTCATGAATATCGATTTTTTTTCGATTTTTAGTGCGACATTTTCGTGACATTTGGGCCGATTCTGACCAAACGGGTGGGGCTACAACGTTCATATTTTACATGGACATTAAGGTTATGGTGATGTAGTACCTTTTGAAAGAAAAACGTTGAAAGAGTTAGCCAGAATCCATAGAAATAAAGCTTTCAATATAAGTTTTTACGGTAAATAATACCAATTGACAAGAAACAATAGAAACTTGACAGCAATCACCTACAATGCGTAGGCAACAAAACAAAGCATTTGCAAAAGTAAAGATATCCCACACAAACTAAAAACTTTAAAAAGCTCATCCATCAACGCGGCGGGACTTAAGCGTTTTCCTAGTTTAAGGAAAGCGAAATAGAAGTATTGCCAGGTTCTTCTAATACCAACTCGAATGTTTGATAAATACTGTTATTTGAAATATTACATTTTAATTTTAGTTAAAAGTTGATAAAAGCCGGAAATGCTATCTGAAAATAGATATTATTATCGGGTAACATCTGTGAATAATGACAAATTAGTATGTTACCTGAAAATAGATATTATTATCGGGTTACATTTGTGAATAATGACAAATATGTTCTCTTCAAATATTAACGATCACTATGTTCTTGTCGCTTGTAAGTCTTAAATCCTTTCTACAAGCTTCCATTTTTGTTTTCATGCTTGTCATTTTTGTGTGGCTCGTTGGTCTTGTGGTTAGCATCTCTGCTTCCAATGCAGAAGGTCCAGGGTTCGATTCCCGATCTAGTCTGAAGTTTTTAACTTCGGATTCGGACTTATGTCCATCAGTTATTGTCTTAAAAATTTGTAAACTGTGACTTTAGAGCTGTCCTAGCAACGAGGCACATATTAAATTTAAAGTTGTTCTGAATCGGCCTTGTTGATTCTGGCGTTGATCCGCGGGTGTTCGCACTGTCCATACCACTGATTGCTATATTTTTGGATGAGCGTAGCGAGCGTAGCGAGCGAAGCGAGCGAAGCGAAGATTCCATTTCACTACACTGGAGAAAAAAATCCGGAATGTTTTTTTTTTTTTTTTTTTTTTTTTTTCTGTATTATTGTGTGTTTGTCAGCACGATTCCGGCTAAACCGATACTCCAATTGCGATGGAATTTTATGGAGGCCTTTGAAATCTCTGAACTTAGAACTGCCACGTTTTTGAGCGCAATCGAAAAATTATTTCTCATGAAAATCGCAATTTTACGATTTTTTTCGATTTTTTAAAATTTCTTTGACTTATAACACCTACATGCTTTATCCGATTTTAATGATTTTTTCACAGAACCATAATTTTATGAATTAAGATATTCGTGTGAAATTTGAGCGCAATCGAATAATTTTGTTTATATGAAAATCGCAATTTTACGATTTTTTTTCTTTTTTAAAATTACGATTAATTAAAAAAATTAAAATTTAAGTTTATTTTTTATTTAATTTAAATTAATTTTTAAAAAATCTTCAACTTAGTAATGATTTTTTTTCACAGAACAACAGAAAATCCGCATAACACATGGCAGCTCAATGCACCAATTACGCTCATCCAACAACGCGGCGGGACTTAAGCGTTTTCCTAGTAATAAATATCGATCTTTGGTATGGTTATCGCTCTCTTGTCGATTGCGTCGGGGCCGACAGGGTTGGCGTGGTTGGTTTGGTTTACTGTCCCCCACTGAAAGTCAGTTATATTACTGAGTGGGAAGACTCTAAATACGAATTAATTAATTTTTATTTATTAACTTGTTGCAGCAAAACCTCACGTTCCACCTCGACTACGACGTGCACGGGGACACATTGGGAGCAAATTATTACAGGGGCAACTTTGTTTTGGAGATCAGGTTATATGATGTACAGGAGCTGGTAGACTGTATGAAGATCCATGGCATCGTCAAGAAGGATATTCTGAATTAGTCAAATGTTATCAACAAAGTTTCGTTGCACAATTACTAATGGGACAGCTTCCATCCTGACTTGGTTCTCGTGGTTTCCAATAGTCCGAAGAGCAAATGCTAGGATGGTGACGTATGATCGGCCACGACCAAAAACAACAAAACAAGAAGAAAAATTATGTGTTTGAAGGCCTTATTACAAAATTTTACAAAATCTTAAATGACTTATTTTAGTTTGATAAAACAAGTGATGTAAAGCTCGATACATGTAAGGACTCGACATTTTTGTCTTTGACAATATGTTATCTTCAATTTTGATTCGGTATATTTAATGTTCACAGAATAAATAATATATGCAAATAATAATTGCTTATTTATTTACCTAATTTTTTATTCCATAATACAATGTCAATAAAAGTATATAATGCTCTCTGCTTAACCATTTAACCATCAGATCTTATCAACCAGCAGACGAAAGCAGTGAGGAAACTGAAGGGGTCGAAAATGCGAGCGATAGGAGAGAACGGAATGGTTTGTGATGCATCCTTCGAAGGGGAGAGTGTGAAAACTGAAACAGTAGGAGCGGGGGTTCTAGAGTAACCCGAGAATTTTGAGACTTTGGTCGTCGTTTCTTTAAGGTGCGGAAAAAAGCTGATTTGGGATATTTTCTATTGAGTGAGTGATGATTTTGCTTATGCCTGAATAAGACGTTTCAATGTTTCGTTAAAGATCTACTAGGAAAACGCTTAAGTCCCGCCGCGTTGCTGGATGAGCGTAATTGGTATATTGAGCTGCCACGTGTTATGCGGATTTTCTGTTGTTCTGTGAAAAAATCATTGCTAAGTTGAAGTTTTTTTTTTTATTTAAATAAAATAAAAAATAAACTTGAGTTTTTAATTTTTTTAATAAATCGTAATTAAAAAAATTTAAAAAATCGTAAAATTGCGATTTTCATAAGAAATAATTTTCGATTGCGCTCAAATTTCACACGAATATATAAATTCATAAAATTAAGGTTCTGTGAAAAAATCATTACAATCGGATAAAGCATGTAGGTGTTATAAGTAGAAGAAATTTTTCAAAAATCGAAAAAAAATCGTAAAATTGCGATTTTCATGAGAAATAATTTTTTGATCGATTTTTCCCTCCGTGCAGTTCTTCGTTCAGAGATTTCAAAGACCTCCATAAAATTTCGACCGGAATTGGAGTATTGGTTTGCCGGAATCGTGTTCACAGACACACAAAAATACAAAAAAAAAAAAAAAAAACATTCCGGATTTTTTTCTCCAGTGTAGTGAAATGGAATCTTCGCTTCGCTCGCTTCGCTCGCTACGCTCATCCAATTAAATTCAAAGACAAAACACAAGACGTTTCAATGTTTCTTTCAAAATCTATTCACCAAGGAAGTCTCAAGGTGTTCCTGAGGGAGAGAACTTACAACTTCGGGAACATTACTGGCCCATTTGCGCAGTGCAATACCTGCGCGATGAGTGAGGGATTGCAGCTCTACTTGAAGCGCGCGAGCTTCCTCGAGGTCATCTGCACCGGAGACAACGTCGTCGATGGAGGTGTTCAAGGTCAGGGCGCGTGTAGCTAAAGGAAAGTCGGCTCCTTCGTCAGTGACGAGTCGTTGCAAAACTGTTTGAGCTTGGAAAGCAGAGGGAGTAAGACCGTAAGTGACAGAGTTAAAGGGGCTATTAACTCAAAAAAATTTTTTTTATCACATGATCTATAGGACAATACTACACTAAAATGACAGTTTAAAAAATATATCTTGTTACTGTGAATAAACACCAATTTTTCATTTTTTTATCCAGAAATTTGCGAAAATTGGTGTTTTGAGAAATTTCTTAAATCGGCTTTTACCTGTTTCTTTTTCGGTCCACATAGATACTAGAGTATAGTTCCAATCTTAAATGCCCCGTTTTAACATCGTGTCTTGAAACTGTGCACAAATATACCCCAAAACACGAAAAAATATGCATTCCAAAATCACACTCCATCTTGGTAATCGACATATTTTGACCGAACTATTTGCCCAAATTACAAAACAAAATATAGAGAATTTACAGAAAAAACTGTAGAGTACGGCAATAACAGCCAATATTTTTTGGATCAAAATCCTTCAAGGTCACGGGGCATAAAGATCGTCCCCATGTTATTTCTTATGGAAGATTTTTGTCGATGGGACCTAGCACGTAAAATGTCATGTTTGACAATTTTTTGGGAGGTCATGGTGGCCCCAATAATTGTTCTGTGAATTGCTTAATTCATTACTAGTTAGCCTGAATGAAATATATTTTTTAAGTTTAGCGGTTAAATACCTCTTTAAGTTCATACTCGACGACTGGGGCGGACGGCTTGGGTCGCTAAAAATGTGTTGTATAGGCACGATCGTTCTTGTGCACATGGATTTGGCGATACATTTGCTGAACATTCGCACAAAGAGCGGCTGGGTGGACTCGAAACGTGGTAAGAATACCGAGAAGATCACCCTGAAGTTTCGGACCACTCAGCAAGACTTGATTGAGAGAACTCCACTCTTGTCAGGGGAGGATGCGTTAAAAACCACTCGCAACTTAGTGGTGGATCGGGATGTAAAGGCTTGGAAAAAAACATGTTTTTAACATGTTTTTTTCGTTTTTTTCCTAAGGTGCGGATAATAGCTGATTTGGGAAATTTTCTATTGAGTGAGTGATGATATTGCTTATGCCTGAATTACACGTTTCAATGTTTCTTTCAAGATCTATTGAATTCAAAGACAAAACACAATCAAAATGTGCAATGATAATTAACAAGGAAGCTTCGCAAACGCTTTTTCTAGTCGCGTTGATGGATGAGCTTTCTTGTAAGTTTTAAGTTTGCGTGGGGTCTCTTTACTTTTGCAAGAGCTTTTTGCAACGCATTGTAGGTGATTGTTGTCAAGTTTCTATTGTTACTTGTTAATTGTTGTTGTGTACCTAAAAAAAACTCATATTTAAACTTTTATTCTATGGAATCTGGCAAACATTTTCAACTTTTTCTTTCATAAAGCAATACATTTAACCATTACCTTAATGCATATGTAAAATATGAACGTTGTAGCCCCACCCGTTTGGTCAGAATCGGCCCAAATGTCATGAAAATATAGCTCTAAAAATCGAAAAAAATCGTAAAAGTACGATATTCATGAGAAATATTTCTTCGATTATGTATGTATGTATGTATGTATGTATGTATGTATGTATGTATGTATGTATGTATGTATGTATGTATGTATGTATGTATGTATGTATGTATGTATGTATGTATGTATGTATGTATGTATGTATGTATGTATGTATGTATGTATGTATGTATGTATGTATGCATGTATGCATGTATGCATGGATGCATGCATGTAGGTAGGTAGGTATGTAGGTATATGTGTTAATTGTCGGACATTGCAAGGATGTCCGCCTCTTTGTATCATTGCTTGGATGCGATCGTAATTATCGTATTGTGGAAGCGTTGTAATTATGGAGACGCCATTTACAATAGAGGTTAATTATTCAGATTCCTCTCATGATACTGTTGAGTATTTGGTCTACAATACAGGGATGAGACGCTGTAGAAATACGCATTCTATTTTACCTGCTAATGATGCGATATTGTAAAGGATGTTTGTAATTATTCTTAAGTACCTGGTTGCGAATGGATATCACACATTCCAGGCCGTAATCCTGATAGAAAGGTCTCTGTGGAGTGTATATAAGAGCAGCATGTAGACTCTACCTAACACTGGTATAACCGAGGCGAACGTTTAATCACACTCTACAAGTAGAAGATATGGCAACACTGGGAGGACGAATGTGTCTTGTTGGGCTGCTTCTCGTCAGTTTTATTGTCTCCACTGAAGGGGTGAGCTTTATACTTTTAATTTTGTCTCTTAAGTGTATATAAGCATTATCCAAATGAAAATAACTAGGAAAACGCCCAGGTAGTAACTGGTCGAGAGATCGACTTGTGTGTCGTACTGCATTGTCGGTGATTGTTGTTTAATGTTTAAATGAAAGTGAATAACATTTAACTCTCAATTAAACATCATATTATATTTTGATCACGAAAGGCCATTATATAAAATCTTTTGACATGCAATAAATATTATTAATATAAATGATGGAGGGGGATGGGAAAGGGTAGGGGAAGAGGTCATTATCAGTTCTTGTCTTAGGAGATTGTAAACGTTGAGTTTGGAGCCGTCCTAGCAACGAAGCACATAACTAGGGTAACGCCAAAGTCGTTGTTAAACGAGTGAGTGGGCCATGTGTATAGTACCCGGTATCAATATGATTCCCCATACTAGGCTGATCCAGCCGTAGGTATATGGGAGGAAAGGGGATGTTTGTTGTTAAACAAGTGAGTGAGCCAAGTGTTGAGTACCTGGGAACACCCCCTTTCGTCCCATATACCTGCGGCTGTATCAAGCCTAGTATGGGGAATGATATTGATACCGGGTACTTTACACATGGCTCACTCACTCGTTTAACAACGACTTTGGCGTTTCCCTAGTATATATAAACGACTTGGCGCAATATATACAGGAAAGAAGCGAGGTAAAGATCAAGTTATTTGCGGATGATGTAGTGCTATGGTATAGTGACAGAGACGTACAGAAAATGGAGTTAGAAATGAACAAGGCATTGTAAGCATTAGAAGAATGGACCAGGGAAAATGGGATGGTAGTGAATGAAACAAAAACAGTATACAATTATTGTAAAACAGGAAGAACAATGCCCCAGTTTAACCTAAAATATAAAGGAGTGAGCTTAAAATTCGAAGAAGACCCAATCTATCTTGGCGTAATGATGGATAAGAAAATGACGATGTCTAGCCATATCGACAGAATGTGCCAATCAAGTAATAAAAGACTAGGCTTACTGAAAAGAGTATCACGGGTAACTTGGGGAGCCAATGTCAATACACTAGTATCTACGACATACAAAACATACATACGTCCAGTGTTGGAATATGGAAATACCATGTTGATTAATACTTCAAAAACACACTTGGACAAGCTCAACATTATCCAAAATAAAGCCGTGAGGATCATAACAGGAGGAGTGAAAACCACACCTATCACCACAATGGAAACAGTAGCTGAAGTCCCACCACTGGAAGCAAGGAGAAATGTAGCAGCTGGAAGCCTGTACGAAAAACTGGTTCGCTTGGATGTAGATTATTGAGACAGAGATCCCCAAGAAGGCCTTAAAACACAAAAAAACATTGATAACTGAAGCTAGAAATGTAGTGGGAAAGTTAATGGGGGAAGTGATAGCTGAAAATAGACAAGAAATAGGAAAACCAAACATTCATATGTCATCATTGGAAGTAAACCATCAACTAAATATTGAAGGAATACAAGACAAAAAGAAGAACTATCAAGAGGAGCATATGAGAAGTCTGGCACTAAGATTTATTCACAAAGAATACCCAGAGAAGGAGTGGCTGCATATATACACGGATGGATCAGCAACACCAGAAGAAGGGAATGCAGGTGCAGGAATACACAGTAGAGAGTTTAAGGAATCAATCCCAGCAGGATCAAATGGGAGAAACTTTGATGGGGAGATGAGAGCAATAAGCAAAGCGTTGGAGAAGATTGAATACTTAAGAGAAAGGAAGGTGGTGATACTAACAGACTCAAGAGCATCTATCCAGGCTATAGTGAGTAGAGAAGAAACAGAAGCAGAAATAAGAAACTGCAAGATAAGAATCCTGAGGTTGATGAATGCAGGTAACACAGTAATGCTACAGTGGATACCGGCACAATGCGGCATAAACGGAAACGAGAAGGCTGATTTCCTCGCTAAAATGGGAAGTAAAACCAAGCAATTCATAAACAACATTTCATACAGATCAGCTAAATCACATCTGAAATCAGCAAGTAACTCGGAGGTAAAGAAATCATGGAAGGAGAAAGGCAAGAATAAAATGTAGAGTGAGCTAGTAAATACAAGGAAAGAAAGAAATGATAGGACATACCATTATAGGAGAAGAACTACAACAGCACAGTTTAGACTAGGTACCGCGCGGCCATGACTTGCTAGCAATTAAAGCACTTACATAGAATAGGTGTGATGGAGAGCAGCATGTGTAAACTCTGTGGTGATGGAACACAGGACAGACTACATCTATTTAGATGCGCTACATTGAAAGGACACTATGGGGAAATGCCAGGGGGTATGGACAGGAGGGAACAGGAGTCCTATCTTTACTGGTTGTCAAGACACATGATGACATAGATATGTCAATGTGGGCATAAGAGAAGAAGAAAGAGAAGAAGAAGACATCAACAATATGTAGGCAACGATCTTTGGTTGGCTGTCGCTCACTCGTCGATTGTGTCGGGGCCTACAGGGTTGATTTACTGTCCCCCACTGAAAATCAGTTATTTAACTGAGTGGGTAGACTCTAAATACAATTTATTATTTTATTTATTTTATTAAGCCAAAAGACAACAGTAACTGATAACACCCTTCAAATTTCTTGAAGCAGCTGCCCGGCAAAGATATTTTAACAGTATCCTATTTTAAAAGTGATTTGATTCATTATTATTATTATTATTATTATTATTATAATTATTATTATTATTATTATTATTATTATTATTATTATTATTATTATTATTATTATTATTATTATTATTATTATTATTATTATTATTATTATTTAATTTTCTGTTCAACATTACATTTACATGGATGTGTTACAGAAAGGGGACAAGAAACGAGCCGCAGCGACCCATTTCTTGTCCCCTTGCCTTAATTCTAATTTATTTCTAATGAGTGATGATGAGCGATGAAAACATTAATTAACGAAAAAGTGAATGAATGAATGAATGTATTTACATTGTTGCACAAATAAGATGCGTCCCTAACTATTACTATGAATATTAAATTAAATTACTAACTAAAACAGGTGACATAATCCAGTCCATATTCGAATCATTGTCCGTGTGTACATAGCGGTTAGTCATAAGATGAGTAAGTGTGTGAAATAAATAAATATGGTATTCAAATTAGGAGATGACTGATAGATGAGAGATGATTTTGTGAGATTGTTTATTATTTGTGATGTTTATGAGAAATGAGTTTTAACTGCCGATTTGAAGTGTGTTGCGAAATCACATTGTCGGCGTATGCTGTGAGGCAATGCATTCCATGTTGTAGCGGATCTGTGGAAGAATGATTTTTGATAGGCTGCAGTGCGACAGGTTGGAGGTCTTAGATAGACGCCCTGTCTATTGCCTCTTCCCAGATGGACGTACCTGTACTCCACTTCCAGCCGTTTTAGTGGGTCCAGGTCTATTGTCTCGCGAAAACTATTTGTAAGAAAAAATTGTTTCTCTTCATGGGGTCAGAGTTGTGCAGTTTTCTAGATTATAGTATAGATAACATCACATTATCTATTATCTTATCTCAGATAATATTTCTTGCAATCTTTTATATGAATTTTACCTTTAGATAATAGATATACAATAACATAATCACTGATCACTATCAAACATAAAATAAGAAAATGCATACCTAATATGAAATATGAATAAAATGAACGGTATGTTTTGAATTGCCTGCTTCATGCTTTCGTGATAAACCAATTTATGATTCATTTCTTTCATATACATGTTCATATTTGTATATTATTTATTTTGTGATTAAATTAACGAGGGAAATTAAACAATACAAATTAGTAATGCAACTGGAAATGTATCATTGTTTTTATTAATTTATTATTTTATAATGGTTGTTTTTAAACATTTAATTATAGTATTGCATGTCTTTTCACCCAAGTAGGAACCACATTATAAAACTGGGTGCAACTCATAGAGCAGGTTAAAAAAACTGTCTGTTATGTACTTACCAAAAAGCACTAGTGTGGATTTGAAGGTAAGATGATGATGGACTAATGTAGCTATTAGTGCACTCAGGCAACCTGAAACTTCTAACTGAATATTTTAAAACAATTTTGGTAAAATAATTTAACATCTAGATACTTTCCCAATATCTGTAACTATATCTAGATAAATTAAATTCACATTATCTTTTATCTGTGTGTAGATGTTTTTATTGGAAGGTTATTTCATTTTTGGTGATATTCACAACACTGATCAGGCCCAGGTTACTGAAAATATGGCGGACGTCCAATATTAATATTATTAACTATTGATATAGGCTGAGGTGGAGGCGGAGGCGGAGGTGGAGGCGGAGGTGGAGGCGGAGGTGGAGGCGGAGGCGGAGGCTGAGGCTGAGGTGGAGGCGGAGGAGGAGGAGGCATATGTGGCGCTTCTTGAATGTTATTAATAGTTATTCCTTGAGATTGTGATTGCTCATTATTATTATTTATCTCCGACACTGGATGGGGTTGTTGAGAATTGCAATAACTCAACCGGCCATAACGGTCATAACAGAGGATAATAGTCTGCCTGTTACCCCAGAAGGTTCGCCGATCAGGCTGGTCGTGTGGTTCACTAGTCGCGTTGGTCTTCAAGGTATCGTTCGCCTCTGGGTGTACGGTGGACTTGTTTTCCGAGTTCACAGACCGTGCCGCTCTCTGCCAGCCACCATCTGTCTCTAATAGGGAGTCTGACATGGGCTGGACTTCTAGATCCTCCACTTCGTCGTTGTCTCCGATGAAAATGTCGGCCGCGAAGAGTGGTAGGAAGATACCCAAAAGGTATAACACAATCATAAGCATGGCTGAAAATATAAGCAAGCATTTATTTTTTGGTGTATAATTTTGAGCAACAAAAACAAAAAGAAAAGAGCAACAAAAATGGACATGGCACAAAAAGGTCCCGAGGATGTTGAATATTTTGCCAATATAGAGTAATATAGATTAATGAATAGAATAGGACAGACGTTAAATAAAAAAATAAAAATATCTAGGGCGACGGTCGTCGCCCGGCAGATAAGCGCATGCGACTGCTTAGGCGACACGAACTCCAGCCCTATATACAGCTACGAGAGTTGGGGGGTTTTCAGCTATCTGCACACGCCGCCCCGAAAGAGTTACAATCTTGAAACTCGGTATATGACCTGGTATGTGGTCCATGACATACCAACAAAAAAATCAATTTGATCCGACAACTAGTTCTGTGTTAAAAAAAGGCTCTCAACATCGTCAAATTCCTTTCGGCTGGCTGGTGGGTGGCTAGCTAGTTTTCCGCGGAGATTAATTTAGCCTACAGAGAAAACGGTAAATCTTAGAACAATGAACAATGAACAACAATGAACAACAATGAAGAAATGAAAATCTTGCGTCCAAAACACAAGGGGCTAAATTTGGGGATGACCATGGGCCCAAAAATGACAAAAACATATCTGAACTTTAAGAAATGAATCATTTAAAGAAAACGCTACAACTGAGATGTTCCAAACGTAATATACATTTTGAAATCTCTCATTCTTTATCACTTTTGAATATGGAATGCAAAATTGGGTAACGGGTACCGGAGAAAATCAAAATTATCAAAAGTAGGTAATTCCGTACTCTTATGAATAATACGCTATACTGAGAAAACGGTTCATCTTAGAACTTTGAAACTTGGGCCACACTCAGATGTACCTCATATAACCAAAACCGGGCAATTGGGACCGGGGAAAATCAAAATCAAAATCAAAACGCGTAATTACTCAGGCGTAGTAATTTGTACAAGCTTGAAACTATAAACATGCTCTTAACCATTATAAATATCTAGTGCTTAAAACACAAGGGGTATCTTTGGGGGGACCGTGGGCCAAAAAATGTCAAAAAACAACTTTGAACTTAACAAATTTAATCATTCAAAGTCCATCATTCACACCTTGATAGCAAACGAACAACAAAAAGATGAAATATCCAACCAAATACAAATAAATTGTATCTAGTTCATATTATACATGGAAATTAAGGTTATAGTGATGTAGTATCTTTTGAAAGAAAAAGTTGAAAAAGTTAGCCAGAATCCATAGAAATCAAGCTTTTAATATAAGTTTTTTACGGTAAATAATACCAATTGACAAGAAACAATATAAACTTGACAACAATCACCTACAATGCGTAGGCAACAAAACAAAGCACTTGCAAAAGTAAAGATATCCCACGCAAACTTAAAACTTAATAAAAAGCTCATTCATCAACGCGGCGGGACTTTAGCGTTTTCCTAGTGATATTACCAACCGTTCAACAGAAATCATCAACACCTGAGGAGCGCGTTTGAGTTGGACCAAGCTTAGCTCCTACAATAATAAACTTATACTAGGAAGCTTCGCAAATATGCTTTTTCAGGCGCGTTGGGTTACATGAGCGTAATTGGTGGCCTTGAGCTGCCATTGTGTTCGAAAGCGAAATACAAAATGTTTTACCTGTTTGCCACGCCCCTGATTACATGTCGACGTCGTAAAAATTAAAACAATATTACCAAGCGTGGCTCGCAGGCCATAGCAATGGGAAAACGTAACCCTTAGTTACGCCAATGGTAGTGCCTGCAGACCACTTTCATTGAAATTCACTTAAGGAATAATTTCCTAATTCAAATAGACAATGACTAGCTTAAACAATAAGGTCAACACACAAAGTATAGTGTTCGTCAAGATCGTGGAGCGCTAGCGGTTTCTTTCAAATCTTCATGAATAGGGTCCCCAATCATCTACTTGTCAAAGATACAATAAGGCAAATGATTGCTTCGGCTGCCGCCAAGAATTTTGTGGTTTCTACTAAAGATACTGAAAACATAATTTCAACCCTTCGGTAGGCCGGGTCAGGTAATACATTGTTTGTGTGATGCGTTGTTTGGTCTAGTCAATGTTTTTATCCCATTTGGTGACAGTAGTAGGACCTGTGTCCGTGCGTCCGGTCAGAAGCTTTTTTGAGGAAGTTAAGTGGGCGTGTAATCTTCATGAATAGAGCTCTAGAATGTGCTCTACGATCTTGACGAACACTATAAAAAACTAGAAAAATAAAATTGTGTCTACACGACAGAGTAGGGTCTACATACCTTAGTTTGGACTGTTATTGTTTGCCCATAAGTAAATTTCCTGAGTTTTCGTTCGAAAATGACCCTCACTTGCTTTCCATGTAGACCTACCGTATTTAATTAACTAACAATGCTGCTTTGAATTTCACATCACAATGGATCGTTAACATTGAACTTTGTCATTTAATGTATCTTTAACACTCCGTTGAGTTAAGTACCAATACTAAACTAAAAGTGTAGTTACTTTTAATTATTGGTGTTATTAAGTTTTCTGACTGTGATAAGATCATTAGTGTACTATTATTGATTTCATTTCATTATGTTGGCACACCGACTTAGGCCCATATTCATAATTGTCCAAAAGCCCAATGGGTTCCCATTGGGTCTGAGGCATTTTATTTGCTATCTAAAAACCAAAAGCCCTTAGCCCCTTTGGGAGGCACGTTAGCTCCCAATGGGATGACTATGAATTTGGGCTTATTGTTCTAAGCACTAGGCCTACTGATCAAAAAAGGTGACAGAAATAAAATAATGAACTGTGATTTCATAGTGATTCTGTCGTTATTTTCCTAATATATCGATTTTAAAATACATTCATAATACCATTAATTTATTCCTTGGCATTGTATCAATATATTGTTGATATCTTAATTGGATGAGCGTAGCGAGCGAAGCGAGTGAAGCGAAGACTTCAATTTCACTGACCCCCCAAAAAATTTAGCTCGGGTGTTTTTTTTTGTTTTTTTTTTGTTTGTATTTTTGTCTGTTTGTTCGCTCTCTACCGGGCAAACGGCATATGCGATCTTGATGAAAATTTGACAGGACCTTCGAAATCTCTGAACTTAGACTTGCTACGTTTTTGGGTACAATCGAAGAAATATTTCTCATGAATATCGTACTTTTACGATTTTTTTTCGATTTTAGTGCGATATTTTCGTGACATTTGGGCCGATTCTGACCAAACAGGTGGAGCTACAACGTTCATATTTCACATGGACATTAAGGCAATGGTAATGTATTGCTTTCTGAAAGAAAAAAGTTGAAAAAGTTAACCAGAATCTAAGGAAATAAAGCTTTTAATATAAGTTTTTTGATTTTTTGTGCGATATTTTCGTGCCATTTGGGCCAATTCTGACCAAACGGGTGGGGCTACAACGTTCATATTATTATACATGGACATTAAGGTTATGGTGATGTAGTACCTTTTGAAAGAAAAAGTTGAAAAAGTTAGCCAGAATCCATAGAAATAAAGCTTTTAATATAAGTTTTTTTAAGGTAAATAATACCAATTGACAAGAAACAATAGAAACTTGACAACAATCACTTCAATGCGTAGGCATCAAAACAAAGCACTTGCAAAAGTAAAGATATGCCACGCAAACTAAAAACTATAAAAATCTCATCCTTCAACGCGGCGGGACTTTAGCGTTTTCCTAGTATATTTATCAAAGTCACACATATGACATATCCATTCATTACTGTTGTTATATCAATAAATCAACATTAAAAAAATACATTCATCACAATCACATTCATTGTCGTAGTATATCAATCATCAATATATTGATTCAAATAAATGCATTACACCATTCAATCATTCACAGTTGCTTTATAAACATTTATATTGATATCCAAATACCATTCATTCATTCAATGTTGTTATATTATCAATATTTATTATCAATATCCAAATACATTCATCATACAATTATTAATTTATTCCTGTAGTTATGATAATATCAATTAGTATATCGATATCCAAATACTTCAGGCAACCACACTAACACCAGGCTAACAAATATATAATTTTCAATATAGACAGCTGCAATAAAAGTTAATCTAATCTTTTTAATCATCCTTGCATTGCTATCCACAACATAGATGAATGGAACAGCTTGCCATTGAAATGCGAAATATTTATTTATTTTATTTATTTATTTAACGTCTTACCTATTCAGTTAAAAAACTGATTTACAAAGCAGGACAACTAAATAAATCTAATTGCATAGATGCTGATACTTGATACGTACTGATAATGATACTGATTTGACATGGTTGCAAAATAATAAATATTTAATGTGTAAAACAATACAATTCATTTTGATAATTTTTGAGTTCCAAAAAATTATTTATTAAAAGACCTAAAATTTATTTTTTTACATTTTGCGAGTAATTATAAATGTAAGATAAGAAAAGACTGATTGCATCCTAGCTTAGCATTCATTCAAAGTTTGAAAGCAATAAAGATGCTTTTGGCCGCAGAAGGATCCCAAGAAATAAAAAATATAAGATAGTAAACCATATTTTTTCAGCCTGTAAATTTGGCTAGTGATTAGTAGTAACTAAGAAAACTAATTTTGCCACTACATGTAAATTGGCAGTGATTGCACAGTGAAACAAGGGTCCAGGGAATTGCCCCCACAAATTTGTAATTTTATAGAAACGATTGGACAACTTCTGGATATTTTTTTAGACAAATGAGAAAATTCCAGAAATATAAACAATTTGCCTGACTTTTCCACATTGATTTATTTCCCTGACTTTCTACGGTATTAGACTCCCTGCAGGCCCATCCGTCCGTATATCTGTGCATGTATTTTGTCTTACAATAAAACCCAAGCACAACCGTTACATAGATGAACATGTTTTTGATCAAGGATGATGCAGAATGTTTATGGTGACTCTTGGGATCAGGAGAGCATGGCCAAGCTTTATTAAAAGAAGCATTTTAGTGAACTCGGCACTTTCTACAAAAGATTTCAATGCTGAATGAGATGTTATTCGTATGTTTTTGTTCGACAATCTGTTGA
Organism: Sweltsa coloradensis; assembly: GCA_024449915.1. Classification (NCBI taxonomy): domain Eukaryota; kingdom Metazoa; phylum Arthropoda; class Insecta; order Plecoptera; family Chloroperlidae; genus Sweltsa; species Sweltsa coloradensis. The sequence continues at coordinate 166,214 of JAMZAV010002599.1, forward strand.
TTAAGTAGCATAGTGTACTTTTAGTTCTCCCCCATCCGAGCGTGTATGAATCAACTTGATGCCTTGGTAACGTCTCAGTTGCACAAAGAAGCTAGTCCGATTCACAACTCATTCTTGATCACACCCTTCTTCTCGTGGACCTTGTTCGTGCGCGTCATCAGCTGCTTGATTTCGGCGAACTTCTTCCCGCACAGTTGGCATCTGTGCGGTTTATCATTGTGGTGGTATCGCTTGTGCGGGGTCAGGTTCATTGATATTGAACCCCTATTGTAGGCTAGATTAGCAGTCGGTGGTCCACTTCCGTGACAATTAGAAGCCATCTTGAAATTCCAGTTCACATGTTAATCAAATGGGAGCGAATTGGAGCCCAAATAGTTCTCAAGATTGCCGCTAGGTTGACAGGCAAGCATACTAGCCTTTAACATCAAATGATTAATAAATTCCCTTATGCAATAACTTCTTATTGTTTCTGTTTGTTTAATACCATGTTGCACAAGCTAAAACCATATCAAACAATCCAGTAAAACACTTTATTGCATTAAAAAAGCATTAAAATGCCAAATCGCCATCTTGAAATGGGCCGATTGGCTCTTCAATTTGCTACGCTCGCACCTGTGCGGAGGTATAGGAGACTGCTATCTAGCCCACAATAGGGGTTCAATATCAATGGTCAGGTTGCTCTTGTTGGCGAAGGCCTCTCCGCAGATGTCGCACGCGCAGGTGCCGCGTGAGGTGCGCGCTCTGTATGAAGCGGAGGCTGCACGTCTGGCAGGCGTATAGTTTTCGCCAAGATCGAAGAGCACCTTCTAGAGCTCTATTCACGAAGGATCACACGCCCACTTAACTTCTTCAAAAGAGCTTCTCAGCGGACGCACGGACACAGGTCCTAAATAAAAACATCGACCAGTCCATCAACGCATCACACAAACAAAGTATTACCTGACCCGGCCTACAGAAGGGTTGAAAGTATGTTTTCAGAATCTTTAGTAGAAAACACAAATTCTTGACGGCAAGCAA